>JAUZNJ010047612.1:0-60153 GCA_034780135.1 Jordanella pulchra
AAAAAAAAAAAAAAAAAAAAAAAAAAAAAGAAAAACATATCTCCCTTATTTTATATACATTGCATAATATCTAATTATCTTATTTTAAGAGAAGAAATCCACATTCCTTTAGCAGATCATCTTTTCTACCTTTAAACGTATTTAGGGCAATTTCATTTTGTTTTAAGAACATTACTATTTGTTTTAAGATCAGTGTATATGTGGAGATTCTGCATTATTTTGGGGGGATTTTTTTCAGAGGGTGGCTCATGAATTATCTTTATTCTCTGAACTGTGACATTTTCTTTTCCCTTCTATTTATATTAACAGGGAAAAAATCCAGATTTAAACCTCAAAATGTGTAAAAGTCAGACAGATGAGATACTTTAGGACACCTTATAAAGCTTGTGTGTAACCAGATGACAGAACTTTACTCCTGTTTAAATCTGTCTCTCTGCAGGTATCTAGCAGTGTGTGAACCTCTCCGGTACCACTCAATCATGACATCAGCACGGCTGCACTGCTGCTGCGCTCTGGCCTGGATCGTCGCCCTGCTGCTCATCGCTGTGCTCTTCTCCTTCCACATGAACGTCCCGCTGTGCGGCCGGATCATCCAACATGTCTACTGCAGCAACCGCAGCATCCTGAACCTGGCCTGCATTCCCACACCCATCAGCAACATCTACGGTCTGGGCTGCTGCTAAGAACCAAGCGTTGGGTTTTTATGTAAAGCAGCATGTTTCAGGCGTCATATTAAAGTGATCCTGTTTGTTTCTCACAGGTCTGTCCATGTCCTGGTCAGTGAGTACGGGGGTGTTTGTCATCATTGCCTTTTCCTACATCAGAATCCTGAGTGCGTCTTTCAAACAAGGCAGAAGCGACAGCAGCGTTCACAGGAAGGCCTTCCAGACATGTGCTCCTCACCTCGTTGTTTATGTCCTCTACCAAATAGCTTCCGTTATCATCATCGTCAGCCTCAGGTTTCCATCTGTTTCTCAAAACATAAGGAATTTCTTTAGCATCCTCTTCATCATAGTTCCCCCGGCTCTCAACCCCATCATCTATGGACTAGTCAGTAAGGACCTACGGGCCGCCATCATGAAGCTCTTCTCCTTACAAGTCAGAAGAGTGTGTCACAAAGAGTGAGCAAGGCTTCATTCAACAACAGATATCTCTTATCAACGTCAGGACTTCTCTGAAAATTAAAAATGAACAATGTGGTCATAAATCTCAATAGAATTCACTGGAAGGAAAAGTGGTTTTATGATTTGAGTAAATAATGAACTTTCAGAAGGAAATATTGTTTTAAAAACCAAGATTTATTAAAAAAAATGTTATAAATTCAAAAACAAAGCTACTTTCCAACTATAATGAACTTTAAAATATTAATTACATGTCCCACTGGAAGGAGGCCCAGACATTTACAGCAGAACAATCTCACTCGTACTGAAAAGTTTTTATTTTAAAAAAAAATCATCTCTTTGAATCAAAGTAATCAATTAATGGAAGAAGATCAATACATATATTTTTAAAAGTAAAGTGATGTATTTAAGTTACATACACTAAGATTTACCCCAAAGAAACAAACTTCTAGTAGATATAATACTAATAAAAGGTTAAAAAAATGTTTTTTTCCCGACAAACCAACTCTGGATGGATGAATGTTTCACCTTTAGAGAGCAGAACAGATAACAGCTTTTGTTAATTATAAAGTAGAACCATTTGGTTTTTGCTGACAGCTATGATTAAATCAAAACAAACTTCAAAGACCTCATTTAGTTTTTGAAAATAAAACATTCGTTGATAGACCTCTCTGCCTGTTAAAGTTTATGTCTGATTTGCTGTTATTTCTTTTGTACAATTTTGTTCAAATTTCTTGGAAAGCTGTAACTGCAGGAAAATATAATATTTTTATTTTAGTTGTATTTTATTTATTTTATTTATTAAAATCACACAAATTTTCATGGTTTAATGAAAATCTTCATGATTTTGTACAAATGTGACTTCATCCTATGTAAACTGATTCCTTTCAAGAATAACGTCCAGTTTGGAGTTAAAATAAAGAATTAACCTTTTTTTTAAACTTGCTCTGAATGTTTCTTAATTTCGTATTTAACTCATTTAAATCAGTGTAAATGATCAGAGTTTATGTATCGAATCATCTACAAACACACTTTGAATTCAATTCAATACATTTTATTTATATTGCTCCAATTCACAACAAGGCACTTTACAGAGGAAATTCAATTAAAATCATACAAGCTGATGTATGATTTCTTCTGTTTTGTTAAATTCAAAATATGCCTCACAGTCTTGCTGTTGGCAGATGAATTTCCGGGGGTTTTCTTTCGATTGGAAGTTCAGTTCTTTTTAGATAATCTCTTTTAGTTCAGCTCCCAAACAGCTTTTTTATTATTATCTGTGACCTCTTATTTTAGCTTATAGGCAAATATGAATGTACTGGATGCTAATAAGACAAACCACCAAACAGAAAAAGAAGGAAACTCCACCTGGCTAACATCTGTCCCATCTCTGTTTTCACCAAAAGGTTTGATCACATATCTTCTCATGTAATTGGCCACAAGGCCGCCATGTTGTTAATGAAAACAAAGTTCTGCTGTAAGAGGAAGGAGCCTGTGGTTGAGGACTGGGCAGTGAGAAAAAAAAAGTGGTGAACCGGCTCTTTTCATTCATTCCTGATTCATTGGCTCTCACAGCAGGAACATGATTCCTCATTAGTTCTTGCTTATGATGTATTAAATAGAAAGAGAAAATATCTGTCACTACTATCAGGACTGAATATTAGAATAAATGTCATCATGATCAACTGAAACAAAATGTGTTTTTATGAATTATACAATAAAGTATTTTGTGAAATTAGTTGTGAATTTATAAACGTCATCAGATTTTCCAGAATGCTCATTGGAGCTTCCTAACTTCCCCTCAGTTTAACCTCTTAATGCTGCCTATGTATTTTATAAATGCTTTAAAGATTTCATTTAAAAATATAAAACTTGAAAAGGATCGGAGAAATGTAAGAAAAACTCCGGTCATGTAGCCTATAGACGGTGGCTCTAAATGCTTTCAGTCCTTCCCCACAAGAACTAAGCCATTGGTGTTTGATGTTAAAGGAAAGGAAAGGAAATAGAGCAAATTCAGTTAGTTCACTCAAGGCTGAGCTCATAGTTATGTCTAGAAGAGAAACAGGACTAAACACTGAAAAAAGGCCCACCTCTATCGCCTAAAATCTAAAGTGTTGATGGCAGAGCTGATATTTCTCTCCAGGATGGAGTCTCAGACAAACAGGAACAGACCAGATGAACCTACTATGATGAGAAAAAGCAGAGAGCACATAAAGTTAGAGATTGAACTAACAAATGCTATAGAACGGGGGAATAGAGATAGAAGGAAGTGGAATAATGAAAAGTGGTCCCTATGTCCACCAGAAGTCTAAGCCTATAGCAGCATGACTATAGAGAGACTTCATACTAAGCCAGCTTGGTTCTGGTTCTGCTTGAGGTTAGATTCTCTTGGGTTGGACTCAGGAAACAACTTGATAGTGTCTGTGGAAAAACAGACCAGATTCTGTTAGGACTGTATTGTAGCTGCAGAATGGGTGAAATGGTTCCTACTTGTTTTGTCTTGTTAAAAGCTGTTGTGAACTGATGCTGTTCATCTTAACAGAACCCAGAACTGATGGAGACCAGAACAAGAACCAACGAATCAAAGTGTTGCTTATCAGTACAACGACATTAATATCTGGTGGTTTTCGCCTGCAATCTTTGGGACTCTGGCTCCATCTGCTGGCCGATAACAGTACTGCAGGATGGAGGTTCGATTGAAAGAAGGTCACAGAAATCCTCAGCAGCAACAAGAGACATTCTGACTCTAAAGATGTTTTTTTTGTACTGAAAAATCACCTCAATACAAAAGGAACATCTGAAACATCACATTATTCAGCAAGCCTTTGTTTTTCAATCCACTGCATCATTGTGCATCACACAAAACTGGCCTAAAATGAAATAATAAAGTAAAAGTAATGAATTTGCTGAATTTAATAAAACTTTTATACACAGTTGAGTATCATAAATGTAATGGAAATTAAGATTATTGAAAAAGAAATATTTTTATCCTTAGAGAAATTCAGCCAATAGGCTCCTTCCAAACACGGCTGGGAGGGTTTTTGATCTCTTGGATGTGAGTTCATGTGGTTTGACCCTCTCTGTATCTCTGGGTCCCTGTGACAGACTAGGGATATATTCAGGCTGTACCATGGCTCTCAGCCAGAGGAGGACTATCCAGGTCCAGAAAGTACAAAGCCTACAGAGGTTAGATCCAGATTTTTACATTTCCAGCTCTATAACATAGACAGGGCCCAATGACCTGGTCAGGAGGAGGAAAACTAGGCAGAGTTTTACTTAAAATATTGTCTACTGCTGCTCTTAGCCAATGAGTGTTGGAGATAGAACCCCCAACCATCACCTCCACTCTGTTTGCTCGAGGAGGGTCGGCCATATTAAGTCCCATTTGAAACCAATTACATACAATTGGGAGTGGCTTTTAATAACCTCAACAGACAGTGAGAACTTGTGTCCAACTCAAGCAACACCAAACTGTGGTTGGCATGGAGGAACCTTTTGACAATATTCTAATTTTCTGATATGATGAATTTGAGATTTTCATTTTTTGCCATTTGTAATCATCAAAATTAAACGACATAAACATTTGAAATATATGAGTTTGTATGTAATGTATGAATATAATATACAAGTTTCACTTTCTAAATGGAATTACTGAAATAAATCTACTTTTTCATGGTATTCTAATTTTATGACCAGCACCTGTAAATGTTAGCTCTTCATATGTATTGCTCACATTCACTGAGTATAGAAACACCTGAACAACAAATATAACTTTTCATAGGCTAAAGAATCTGTTTAGTTAAAGGTGTCTAACAAGTAATCGAACAAGTTATCACACTGTTTGTCACAAATAAAGTCATAACTGAAAACTTTCCAAAATATGGAAATATTTTCTTTGGTCCATAAATGTAACCTTGATATAGCAAGTCGCACCCAGAGTTTGCTATCATGGTGACGACAGCTTCCTGTTATGGTAATATGAAAGAAGGCCATTTCAAAAGCAGAGGGTGTAGTTATACCCTGTTGCGCCATCAAGGGGACTCAGTCCAGTAGTGAGAGGGAGGAGCTACTGAATGGGAAATGCCCTCTCACTAACGCACCTCATCACTGCAGCCATGCCACCCACAGAAGGTTAGCTTGGAGCAGTCACTGCTAACATGCCGCTCTCAATAATTAGGGGTTGTGGCTACATGGTGAGCCTGATCCTTCATTTGGTTCCTGCCCATTAAAGTACTGGCTATATGCACTGCTCCCAGGACCAAAATGCTGCTCTGGAGTGATGATCAGAGGAGCAGCATTTTGGTTGAAGAATGGGTAGAGTTTCTCTTTAAAGTAGCAGATAGTGAAAGAGTAAATGGGCTCTGCAGTGTGGACATTGTAGAAGAACAAGAGACCCAAGTCATGATCCACAAACCCTCCAATCTTCAGGCTTTGGACCTCAGATGTAAACAAACATCAGGGTCACCACAAGCTAGCTGACTATGCTTTATTGTTCTGTTGCAGGCTCCTGTAACAGTTCTGAAGGTTCAGGGAGACCCACTGCCTCCGGATCATTGACTGTCACCCAACACCAAGGAAACATCCAACAGTTCCAAAGCTAGGTAAGGTCTCCTAAACCTAAGGGAAGAAGTGCTGTTCCGTTGATCCATAACATAGATTCATGGTTCCTCCAAGAAGAGGATTCCTAAAGCTAGAATTTGGCCCAGAGGTCAGCAGCAGTAGGATGTGTCTCTGTGGAGCTTCCAATGTTTACATTCTTCTTTTAGTTACTCTTTATCTGAACCCTAACACTTTGATAACTTACTGAGGAGGTAAATCAGACTTTTAATTCAGGTGTGATGTAGCAGACATCTAAAAGGAGCAGGACAGCAGACCTCCAGGACTGGAGATAAAGACCCCTGAGCAACAGTCTAATTTAGAAGGACATCTGGAAGAGGCTGATGACCTTTGCAGTCAGCTGAATATACTTTATGATCCATTTGGTGATTTATTGTCTCAATATGTTTTAATTTATCAAACAAATTTTAATACCAGTAAAAGAAACAACCAGAGAAAAATCAAAAGGTTGCTTAAAAACCAAGATTTTGTTCATTTAAGGGGAAAAATCTGTCCAAACCAACCAGCCCCTGTATTAAAAACCTGCTGAGGTTAGGCCTTGGAGCTCATCTCCTCTCTGCTGCAGCTCCGGTTCAAGGGAAATGAAAGTCTGACTCACGGCTGCTCGACCTTCTACAGCAGCAACAGTAGGCTGATAAAGCTGCTCAGATGTTGATCTGTCGATGCTTGTTTATTCAGGGATGAGGACAAACCCTTTTATTTAACAGGTCAACATTCTGGGTAAGTAAAACCAAACCAAATAAATTTTAAAGGAAAGTTTTAAAGAAAAGGTAACAGCTTCAACCTCAGGAAGCTCAAAGGAACCTTCTGGATGGAACAAAGAAGACTTCTGCTGTTGGGTTTGCGTCGGATCTGGACCTATGCGCCGTGTTTATTTAAACACATCCATGCAGAAAAAGTACAAAAGATTAGTAAGTTTAAATAATTTACCTGTTGTCTTGTGTACCTGTTGTAAACCTTTGACTTTAAGGCAGAAAAATGCATGTTATTTTTTTTTTTGTTGCAGCTCTAATTTGGCAGTTAAAATACATTTTAAAGCCAGATTAGGCTGCTAGATCTAATCGTCTGTATTTGAAGCAGTGACTTAAAGCTGACTCTTTTAGAGCAGCTGTTTGAAACTTGAAACACAGATTTCACTGCATCCAAACTGGATTACAGGAACATGCTTTATTTTGGTGATACAGATCCATCCGGTACCGCTCTAAACTTCCACTGTTCAGTCAGAGCACATTACCTCCACTGTCCTCAGTTGCTTCATTTTCTGGTCCTTTTAATAAAATCTTCAGATAGCGGATCTAAACCATCACAGAAGTTTGGATCCTACATGTTTAGGGTTTTATATTTATATTAATCAGTCAATAAAGCCTTCTGTGTGGTGGAAGTACGGTCAGCCAACGTGACAAGAAACCATCGCTTATAGCTCATTAAAACCTGCTGGACTTCATTCACTCAGTGAAGCACAGTTTGAGCAGAATTTGGTTCCCAACTCTTTCCAGCCTCTTTTTTGCCTGATAACAGCTTTGTGTTACTAATCTTTGCTGCTCAGATCAACCCATTGTCGCAATTTAAACAACCAAAACAATAAATACATGTCCTGCCAGTATTTGGTCATCAAGATCTCTTAGCAGCTCAGACTCTGGTGTGTTTAGTTCGCCATCCTTCAACATGTTCTTCATGTCTGATCCACAAGGGGAAGCTCAGACACCTTGCGCTAACCTGTTTCCCCGGGTCTTTTCCAGCCCCGAGCTTCTAAATCTAGGTTCGGTTCTGCTTCAGGTCCATTCCTGCTGGTCAAGATATCCAGGCACTGTTCTGATCTAAAAGGAATCCTGTTCTGGACCGTTTGGGTTGGTATCAGTGCTCATGTGTTTGGATCTCAGAGGAAAACTCAACACCAAAGAATAATTATAAAGATCATTTATTATAGTAAATTAAATCATCACAGATCCTTTATATCAACTGACTCATACAGCAGGTGGTGGTTTATAAAGTGGACAAAACATCATCATCAATCATCTAAAGGATCAGAACCAACACTGGCTCTTCAGTTTTTAGGAATTAAGGAGTTTCCCTCCTGAATACAGATATAAAAAAAAAACTTTGAATCTTTGAATTTGTTTCATTAAATTAAGCATGTCTAGTTTGTAGAGACAGGAGGAACCATCCAGAGGTTTCAAACTGATGGCTGGATGAGAAAACTCAGAGAAAACGAGACAAACATCAGGACGTTCTGAAGGTTCTCACAATCCAAACTATTTTAGAGCCTCAGCGACTGCTATGCAGCTTGGTTCTGATTCAACTTGAAACCAAACCATCATTTTTGTGCTCAGGCCTCAAGGAATCTGATTTGTTGTTCCTGAAGATTATTTCAAATTTAAACAAGGTATTCAAATTAGTTTTTGCCATTCATATAAAATTGATTTCTTCTCCAGACAAAATGGG
The DNA here is from genome assembly GCA_034780135.1 of Jordanella pulchra. NCBI lineage: Eukaryota > Metazoa > Chordata > Actinopteri > Cyprinodontiformes > Cyprinodontidae > Jordanella > Jordanella pulchra. The sequence continues at coordinate 8,181 of JAUZNJ010047612.1, forward strand.
GAACCAGACAGAAGTGATCTCACTGGACCTTGGTCTCCAAACCTTTTCATGAGATCAGTTGGCTTCCTGGATATTTAATCAAACTTTGCCTCCAGGAAACCTTTAAACAAGGTCTGCTTACAATGATGATAATGATGATGATGTAGATAAAGCTTCTTGAAGTTTCGTGAAGCTGTGAAGAACAAACACAAACGTGAGCAGTTGCAGGAAAAGTGTCTCCTTGCCGTTTCTCAGTGGACTCATGGTGGCCAGGTCCAGACTTTCTCCATCACAGGGCCTTTCCTAGGATCACGATACTCATGAAGAAGAACATGATGAAGAAGAGCCACATGAAAAAGCGATCCATCACCTTGGCAACCTTCCTCCACTCTGCGATGCGGACCTGCGCCGTCCGCTGGTCCTGGTACGACATGGCGATGTACTCCACGCTCTTCAGCAGACGCTGGTGCTGGCACACACATTTGGTTCTCACCAAGATCTCCCTTGGGTTCTCCCCAACTGCACCTCCAACACCTTTCTTCTCCTCAACATACGCTCCTCTTGTTCCCTCACAGTCAGTGAGGGAATGCTCCTCTACCTCCTCTCTCCTCCCTGCAGCTTCCTTCTCCTCAGAGTGCTCGACCGTGACGAACAGATCCTCCTTCCAGACAGTCTGCTTGGTCTCACCCTCCTCCACCCTTCCTCCCCATGCTTGGCCATTAACATCCCAGTTTGTTCCTCTTCCTCCACTGGAGCCCTGCTGGTCAGACTCCTCTTGGGATAACGGTTGTTTACTGGATGAACTTCCTCCCAGGCAGCTCTCTCCAACCTCATTGACGCAACAGATTCTAGCGAGGTACTTCAGGATTAAACACTCAACCCATTTTGGGACTGGACGGGCCTCAGGGCCGCAGTGGTGGATGTTCATGATGAATATGGTAAGAGCTGTGGATGCAGTGACCATCGTCATGGTGGCGATGTAGTACTTCCCTGTTGAAAGACAAACATATGAGTGCTCTGCACTCCCCCCTGAGGTGGGTTAGAGATCATCTGAACCCAACCTCTGGGTCAACTAACAGCTGATATCTGTGATTCTGAAGGTGTGTGGGGTACCCCAGGGCTCTGCACTGAGACCTATTCTGCGCTGCTGTAGTTTTTCTTGGCGTGGGCAGTTTGAACAAGTATTTTAACCTTATTCATGCTGATGACAGTCCGTTATTTCACACCTGCTGAGTTTTAAAAGTTTCCAGTAATCAAGCATCTAACAGGGTTGATCCAAGGCAAGGCGTGAAATAGCGGAGACCTATCTCTGCCACTACGGGGCATGTTGGCTCTCTAAGTATATGGATGCAGCTTGTGACCAAACAGCTACAGAAAAACTGCTGAATTCAGGAAAGTTAAGACTGGAGTGTCCAGGTACAGCCTTCCTACAATGGTGCAACCCTTTTCCAGAACACCTGGGCCAAACGGACAGCCCTGAAGAACTGGATGAAGGGATGTTGAAGATATGTGGGACCAGATGTTCCACAGCTGAACTGGGCTGCTGTAGAACCTAATAATAAACAGTTTATCTGAAAGAAAGAGGAGGTTCTGACCGATAAGTGGGACGCTCTCAGAGGGTGGCATGCTCTCAGCCACCAGCAGCTGGAACACGGTGAGGGCCAGCAGCACTGTCACACCCAAAGAGACCTTCTCTCCAGAGTCAGCTGGCAGGTAGAAGCCCAGCGGAGCCAAGAAGGAGATCATCATGCAGGGGATGAGGAGGTTGAATATATAGAAGGAGGCGCGTCTCTTCAGGTGGAGTGTGAAGGTGATGTCTGGGTAGGGGTCTGAGCAGCAGCCGTACAGGATGACATTTTTCTTCGCTGGCATTCCCAGAACCTGCTCAGACAGAGGTTTGGATCAGGACAATTCAACCACAGAGGAGAAGTTGATGAGAAGGTCACCTCTCACCTCCCACTCTACATTGGGGACAAAGTCAGCCAGATCAGCGCTGTCCAAGGCATTGGAGAGGTCCATCTGGTTCCCATTATGAGTCCAGGAGCCAAAGGTCAGGTGGCACTGCTGCACATCGAAGGGGAAGAAAGCCACGTCTACCGAGCAGGAGCTCTTGGTGATAGCAGGTTGGTCCCATGTCACCTGTCCATCATTACGGAGGACTACATTGGTCTCCATGGAGCTGGAGAACTCATCATCTGCGCTGCAGAGCAGAAAGAGAAGAAGATTTGAAGCTGCAGAAGAAGCAAACTCCTCTGACAGGAAGTTCCATGTACCTGTTGTAGAGGACAATGTCGGGCCTCCAAACATAGCTGCTGGGGATCCGGATGGCATCCAAGCCATCGTAGTCCTCCTTCCTCCAGATGAGGAAGGCATCCATCCACACCTGGCGGACCCACAGGTAGGTACTGAGGATCTGGTTCCTTTCATCCTGATGAGACCAAACAGATGAGGACCTCAGAGTCCACAGTGTGATCAGACATCAGCAGGTCTGGTTACCATGTCGATGATCTGGGACAGGGTGATCTGCAGGGTCACGTTGATGATGTGGTCCGTGTCCTCCACAGGCCGCAGGGCGTTAGTGTAGTTAGAAAAAAGGTCATTCAGAAGCTTCTGGGCAAAGCGGCCTTGAGCACAAAAGCAACCTGAGAAGAAAAGAGCAGATCTGGATCAATCTGGTTAAATCTGTTTTAAGTAATTCTGAGGTCTCTGTTCCTTAGCCCTTTGGATTCTAGGGTCAAACTGACAGAGGATCCTACAAACTAGTTCTAGTCTAAGAGAAACATGGGATTTTTCTCTCAGTAGATTCAGGTTCTTCCCAAAGCTCCTCAGACCTTCCGAGCACATAAAGGGAACAAACATTTGGAGGAGTGAGGAGGGCTTTCAATGAGAAGATAGATGAACCAGACTGTGGAGGTGGATAATCCAGGTCCAGAAAGTAAATAAACCCGTAGAGAGACTAGTTCCAACCGTTTGGATTATCCACCTCTGCTAGAGAGCTGATTGGCTGATCCACCACCTGAGCAATTAGCAGCCTTAACAATCATCTGACTATTAACATGAGATGAGATTGTCACTGATGTCGTAGGAGGTTCGATGTAAATCAGGAACATTTTTTCCATAAATCTCGCAGATAAAGTCCAATAATCTCGACACAGAAGGCTGTAAATCAGAATCTGCTGGTTGTTCCTGTTGGCTCTGTTGGGTCGCTGCCATTTCCTCCCTGGTTATGACGTAGCTCGAAGAGCTTCTGGTTTTAAAAGCAGAGGGACCATCTAGTTGATCCACTCAGCAAAGTGCTCAGAGTCCAACTCTGTTCTCCAAGTGATCTTTGTTCCGATCTACCTTCAGCTCCTCTGTTCTCCTTCCTTCAGCTGCTCCACCTGACAATGCTTTATTCCAACAGACAATCTGAGGAGTCAACGGACAGATGGAGCCGAAACAACCACAAGCACAGAGGAAATAGAACAATAACTGGAACAGAACCATTACTGGAACAGAACCATTACTGGATCAGAACCATTACTGGAACAGAACCATTACTGGATCAGAACCATGATCACGCTGTAGATCAGCTTCAGGTAATTGATGCTGAGGAGTTTACAATCATTTCATCACTATGACAACATTTCCGTAATCCACTGTGTGAAATGGTTCATTTCCCTCCATTGATATCAGCAGAACAAGAGGACAGTGTTGCCCCTAGCAACAGGGTCGCCCTCTCATTAAGGTCAGAGTTTCTCAGCAGCTCAGGATCAAACTACCAGGAAGCTCTGAGGATCTCTGGAGGAACGGTTCTGATGAGGTTAAATTATTCTTTCATATTTACCTCTTCAAACATGAAACATCGAATTAAAAGCTTTTGTCCTTTTCTGATCCGTTTCTTCCAGTTAATCTTCTGTACTTCCTGCTGTTGCTGTTCATTTCCCTCCTCAATTAACCTGCTAATCTCCTCAGCTTTTAATTTCTAAACGCCTGAAGAGCAGCGACTCAGAATGCCTCTAAATCCTGTTGGTTCAGTCCATGATGAACAGACTTCCACTTCTCACTGGGGGGAAGATCCATGAACCAGGTACTGAACATGCCTGCGCCTGAGTGCGTTTGTTCTTCAAACTCCAACGTCACTCCTTTGTTCTGTTCTTTATCATGTATGTATTTAGGATGCAATCCAACAGGATTGGTTTAAATCATAGAACCACATTATTCTGGGATTCAGAAAAAAATGAAAAACTATCCGCTCAAAATGGTTACAATCAGGTGGTTTTGTTTGGTTTGCCTCTTTTAGTCTTACAGAGAGGAGTCCAATACGTGTGAAATGGTCTGTATACTTTACAATAAATTCTGGTTCTGATTAGATTCTTTATTAAAAATATCTTTGGAAAATAACAACCTTTAAGCTGGTAATAATTAACGTATGAAGTCCAGATTAATTGTTTAATCTGTCTAATGTAATCTTCTTATCTTAGTTTTTAACAGTTCACTAAAGCAGAAGTTCATGAATAATGAGACTAGAAACCATTTAGAATTATTCATCTCTATAATGAATCTCTAGAATCTTCACAGATTAATATGATGTATCTGATGCAGATGGCTGAGTGAAAGTTTAGACTGAGTCTGTTGGACAAACTAAGCTGCAGCAGAGACGTTCCTCCCACAGAAAGTCCACTCAGGTCCAGTGATGATAAATCAGAACCAGCGGTATCTGTTCTGTCTCCCGTCTTCCATCAGGTCCAAAGCTGCCTTCACCCTCAGAAAAGACTGCAGCTCAGTGACCATATAAGTAAGACGGAAAACTCTGCAGGTTCATTAATCAGGAAGGAAATCCATGAGGAGCTAAAGGTTCTTTGGCTGCAGAACAACCTGAACCTTTCAGAGCACAGAGGTTCTAACTGTGTCTGTTCTGGTCCAAAGTTGGTGGATTCTTAGTAAATGATGCTCAGATGTATTTTAGACCTGCAGCGTTGCTGAAACAGGGTTTCTAGTGAGGAGCTAATCTAATATTTCTGCTGAGTTTCCGATGCAAACAGAAAATTAATGAACTAATTCATCTTCGTCTGTTATAAAACAGAACAGTTCCAAATCATAACGTAGACACCGGTTCTGTTCTGGTCTCATTACTGTCAGAACAGGTTCTCATCTCTGCATCAACAGCTGCAGCGGCGTCGATGCTCCTCTGCTGCAGACACACCCCTCCCTCCTGTGTTTGCCTGCAGATGGGCTGAACCAGAACCTTGAGAAGGTGTTGGACCAGAATTATTCTGTTACTTGTCTGTCCAGTCCAAAGTGTTCCTTACATGTAAAACATTGTCTGTTATCTACTGAGATAATCTGATCTAGGCTGGTGTTGATGAGGACATCATGTGCAGCAGCAACTTCTGCTTGGACCGGACCAGGCCGGATCCAGTCCACGACTCCTCTCCGCTCTCACTGTTCTGATATTTATAGCTGAAGAACAGGAGGTCAATCACAATGTGTTTCTGTGCTGAGGACAAACATTGGTCTTCCAAATGGTCTATTATTCTTCCTCATATGGTGATCTAATAAACGGTTCTGCAGTTACTTAACTCAACCCAATCCCAGAGTCCATCTGAACGTCCCTTTGATCCTCACAAGAAAAAGGTTCTGATCTCAGAGTTACGAAATGTCTTCAGTCGTTCCACTTCCTGCGCAGTTCTGGGTTGTACACAGATCATTTGATCAAATAAGTATTTTGATCTCAGTAATTATTAATATTTAGCTCCATTCATTCGTGGTTAAAGATGCTTCTTCTGGCCTGAAGAGCATAAATAGAACTCTGACCCTTACTGCAGATATGAACCCAGAAAGTTCTTCTTAGCCTGACTGACGCTCTTTCTGTGTCCATCTGCTGGTTTCTGAGTTCAACAAATTATCTCATATTTATCGAGGATGTTTTGATATGAGCATGAAGAATTTAACTCTTTTTACATATATTTTATTCAGATAAAAATGTTAACAATGTAAACATTTGCTGCATTTTCATCCAAACAAATTCAACAAGTTGGAGGCTTGACTGAACCCAGTCAGGTTTGGACTCTGGGATGGTTCTGCTGAGATTATGTGATGGGACGCTCTGCAAACGTTCTGGAAGTTTTCATCACTTTATCTAAGAAACTGATGAAAGTAACAACCTGTTTGTCACATGACTCCAGTCCCGGCATCTGCTTCAGGACCTCCTCCATCACCAACGAACCTGTTGAACCCTAAACCGTCTTTTTAAGCTTCCGAAGTGTTTCCTGGGAGTTTCTAGAACATCCAGACGTAGCCCAAAAACAAAGAATTCATTAGTTTGTTGGGAGCTTCAAAGATGATAAGATTTAACGGCTGCTGGGAGGAAGTATCTGTAGTCTGTGTTTATTTGATGACACCAGTGCATAGCTTGATGTTTGTTGCTGCCAGCTCTTTGTATTTCAGCTGCTCACTGCTGTATGACCATCAAACCAAACTGTTTTTTATACTTCAACTTTCAGCTGGCTTTGTGGCCTACGCTGCGTCACACATTATCAGCCAAGGGGTCAATATTTTAAGGCAGAGGATTTTTTGATCCAGGTATATAGTATTACAAAATGATGAGCAAAGTGTGTTAAGTTTCTGATCGAACGGAATAGGAAGTGCTTTTATTTTGATATTTCCCAAAGGAAGTATCCATGTTAGCTGGAGCTAGGTTAGCAGTGAGAGAAAGTTGGAGGTTTAGCTATGTTTGTTTTGTTATAAAATGATCCAAAGTCCTTCAAAGGAACCTTGATCTGAATGTGGTCATTATAAGGCTACAGCTGACATCAGAACATCACAATGGTTCTGTTCCATCACTATCCCATAATAATCCACCAACATCCCAAGCTGGATTATTATCCAGCTCATCCTCCCATAGCAACTCAAGCAGCGGCCTGTGGCACACAGAACCGCCTTCTTCACGCTTCATTGCTTCAGATAAGAACCTGAATCTGATCACATGATCAAGGGAAGAAGATTTCTGATGGACTCACAACATCTGGAAGTTGTTTTATCAGCCCAGCCCTCACTGACTCTGGTGTCCAGACTGGGTCCATATGGACACACAAATCTGAACTAGCTGTGTTAGAGAAGGGAAACATCTACTGCCACATTCAATATTTAGATAAATGAATTAGAAACAAACCTGTCAGGCTCTAAACTACATTTTTATGCTGATGACACAATTATTTTCTATTTTGGATCAACTCTGACTGAAGCTTTTCCATCCCTGCAGAAACCTTCAATGTGCCCCAGCGCTCACTAATGCAGCCAAAACCGATACTTGATGCTGATAAACTAACTTTAGGCTTTACAAACAGATAGAAGGCCCTCAATCCTTCCCCACTGTGTCCTCTGCAGAGGAAAACGTCATGGAGACGGATCATGTAGAAATACCTAAACCTTTTGCTTGATGACTCCCTTACTTCCAGATCCCATTTAAACAACTTGGTAAAGAAACTCAAATCAGCAGCTCGTCATTGAAAGATCTTTATGAGTTTTAGGTCATAGAGACCTGCTCTATAGGAAGGTCACAGCAAGGAGTCCCACCTGTGAGGGGGGGCAGCTGACAGCACCCTTGGGATATGTATGGGTGTTTAAAATAAAATAATTATAATTTAGCATCAAAGCAGTGATAAAAAAAATCGTAACTCAAAACTTCATGGTGCCACATTAACTTCTGTGTTCCTTTTTCCATAAACAACAATGGACCGATCCTTCTCATCATATAACACATCCAGAGATGCAGTGAGCAGCTATGAGAACAGAGCTAAAAAGTAAAGAAATAAAAGAAAAAAATATTAATAATAATACCAATATTGACTTAAACACCGCATGTTTTCTGAATAGCCCCAGATATCATGAAAGAAGAGTCATATAAATAAGATACTTTAAGTCCCAAATAATGAAGCAAATATCAATATTTTATTAAAAACTGATAGGTTTTGCTGTATTTTATATAATTGCTACCCGTTCACCATAACTTGATAATGAATGGGAAGAAAAACAAGGCAGAAAAACTGGCATTTGCGCAAACGCGGAACCGCGACTGCGCTTATGTCACGCGGGGACGTACCGGCGGTTTGGCCGTCCTTTAATGGCCAAAACACTTGTTCATTTTAGGGATGTCGGTCTGCCTTGGCCATTATACGAGAAAAAGTCAAAACAAAAACAAAAAAACGGCTGATTTCAGAGCAAAGTTTAGGGCCGGGTGCGTCTTTGCGCACATGGAACAGGAATAAATGGATCAACCCAGACTAAAGATAGCGGTTAAACATTAATACTGACTCAGACCAGGAAAAATGTAAGTTGCAGCTATTAAGCCAGCATGACATAAACTGTAGATTAACTTTAATAAGCATCACCGCGGTAATGAGGAACAGAGAGTAGATGAACTTCACCTGAGCAAGAAGCTCTGGTTGTGATGATAAACAGTAACAATCCTCTCTGAGAGCTTCAAGCTGGATTTGAAACAATATATGGAAAATATCTGAACCTTAGTTCAATCAAAATCAAAACATTTGCTCTTAATAAACACGTTAAAGATCGTTTAGATCCTCACGTGGCTGCAGTCAGTAGCTGCAGTTCTACAAACAGACAAATAAGCATTGCTCAATAAACTGGGAAACTTTAACGTATCTGCTAGTGTCATATTTTCTATACTGATTCTCAACATTCAGCCTTGTGTTGCTGAAGGTGCAGAAATAAAATAAGAAGCCTAGAAATTAATTCATCCGTTCCTGCATCCATTTATCACTGTTTTATTTTTCTGAGCAATATGCATAATATGTAAAATCATAATCTAAACTAATCAAACAAAGATAACTTTTTACTCAAAGTAAAACATAAATATTATTTTATGTATATAGTTCTTGCTAACATAAATATTAATACTAGTTAAAATAGACAAAGACAGATGATCCAATAAAGGTCCAGGATGAGGCTCAATATTATATTTAAGCTCCAAAAGTTAACATCTTTGTCTCTAAAGAAAGTATTTTCAAGTTGCTACAGATGCTCAGTGCTAACCAACAGACTGCTCTGTTTCACAACAACAGCTAAACATGTGTATAAAAGCAGGATCATATTCAAATAATCAATATTAATCGAATGTTTGGAAATCTCTCATCATAAATTAATAAATTGATCTTCAGTGAAAGGCTTTTTCATCTTTTAGCTACTTAAAAAAACAAAATAAGAAAAAAAAATTGAAGGTTAAATTTTCATACAACTGTGTTGTTTGATTAATCTAAATTTAAAGCAAAGAATTTATTGCTGAAACAAAATATCAATATATTTTTTTCCATGCATTTTTCTTATAGCATTGTGTATATTTTCTTTAAAGGGGGGGGGGTAGAGAGATATTTCACTTTCTTCGTTCCCTCCTTAAAGGAGCTAAAAGCCTTTGTTTCAGTGCGGCAGTGCTGCTGATTTAGAAACATCACACATTTTGTATTAAGCACCGGGGTTCATGTCTATCAAATGACAGTTTCCTCCAGAACAACAACTACATTTGTTATCGATGCTGTAAGATCAGCAGCTAATGTTTCAGCAATGAAGACCAGTAGAGGGGTTACAGTAAAAGCTACAGCTGTCCCAGCTACAGCCTGGGACCCCAAAATGCTTAAGTCTGCCACTGACTCAGACACTGGTCCACACTGTCCTCCTGCATCTGTCATTTAATCACTCATAGAAGTTCTGGCTCTTACTCTTTGTGTTCAAATTATCTTAAATGCTCTTGGTTCCAGTTACCTGTACAGAACTTGACTTTTGTTCTCTGTGCTCCATACATGGAACATTCTGGAGAATATTGAAAAGTGACTGATTTTCACATACTGAACAAGTTGGAGTCCAGACTGAGTTCTGGAGAAAGCCTCTTAAATCTTTTCTGTTTTTATTGTGGAAATTGATTGTCCCTGGTCCAGGACTCACTGGGATGAAGAACCTCCTATAAAGAGAAAATGAAACAGACCAGCAGGGCAGCGGCCCAAAATGACCGACTGTGGACTGTGTCAGAAACATCCGACCATCCATCACATCCTGTTGGATACCTTCTGCTCCAAACCAGCGGTAAACATCCCTCTGACATCATGAAGCTCTGATGTGGGAAATTTTCTGGTCCAGAAAAGAAGGTCTGACCCACCAGAACCAGAACCAGACAGGAAATAAACTGCCTTCAGTTTTCGTGATTAAGCATCTTCTTTCAGGAGATGGATGTTAGAAAACAGAACCAGGATGATTTTTGCTCAGCTCTAAATTCTACAGAAGTTCTGTTTGTTTTCAGAACCGCAGCTTCTCAGTTTCAGGATTTTAGTCAGAACCTGATCCAGTTTCTCCTATAATGAAGCATGGAGGTGATCTCTGCTGCTGACTTGATCTCACAGACTGGTTCTGATTGGTTCTGTTACATCCTTACTGAGAAACTGCAGCAGAACTGACCAACAAAGAATGGAAGAGAACAGAAAAGCTCTGCATGTCAGCTGCCTCTTTCGCCCTCGATGGTTCCGATCCAACAACACATCCATCAAATTAACATGATAGAACCTGAAGAAGAACCACCTGAGATCCAGAGGCTCTAGAGACTTGCAGATGGTTCTGTTCAGTCTTTACTTCAAATCAAACTATTTCAAACAGTTTCAATACTGTAGAACTTTGATTATAGGCTCAGTAAAAGGTCCAGTCTTACCCGGTACCAGAAGAAGCAGCAGGACAGCTGAGGTTCTGCCGGGGAGCTCCATCCTGTTACCGACCCGATGAACAGGAGGTGGTTCTGGCAGCACAGTCCAACCTGAGCTGTGAAGAGTGGCTGAGGGGGAGGGGCTGGTGCTGATGGAGGTGTGAGCTGCTCTGCAGCGGTTCTGATGTATGAGGGGTGCTTAGTGCTCCGCAGACAGAACACCATGTTAGGAGAAAACGCCAAACAGTCACAGATAGAAGCTGCAGACAAGAGCATTCACTCTGCAGGACGGATCCCTGACACAGAACCACCGAGCAGAACCTGTGGTGTGGGTCAGATCTGCTCACTCAGCCAATTAAACGGTTCAAGCAGGTCTCATTTGGACCAAACCTTCATGGTCCCACTGACTCTGACAGAACCAATTAACCCTTTGGGTCTCACTGACTTTAATGGAACCCAACCTTCGGTTCTCATTGATTCTGACAGAACCCAACCCTCTGGTCTTACTGCCTGATGGAACCAGGAAAAACCTTCTGCTCTTGCCTGACAGAACCAGTTGAACCTTCTGGTTTCCCAGGGAGCCCTTTTCCTGCAGTTGGTGGAGCTGAAGTGAACAGAGTAGTTAGGAGGAGATTAGAGGATTAAAAGAAAGAATTAGAACAGCGGTGATGAAGTCACGGACTCATCATCAAACAAAGCCTCTCGTCTCCTTAACAGGATTTTATTTTCCTCCTTTATCTGATCAGAACATTCCTTAACGTGTTCTGGTCCTAACGGCCCTGATGTGTTCACTGTTTGTTTAACTAGAGGTTCTGCTGCTCCCAGATCTGTAGCGAGGTTTTCTTTCATTTCATTTCATTTATTTATATTTAAAAGGGAGAGTGTATATAAATGAATGTCTACAATGTAAATATGCCAGATTATAGCTCTAGTGCTAAAATACATCTGCAGTCTCTAGACAGGTGACCAAGAAAAACACAGAAAGACCAAGTATTATACATGTTTTTAAACACCAACACACAAAGAAAATGCCATCGTGAGGACAGTCTGCCGATGATTGTCCTTCATCCAATCTTTCAGTTGTGAATTGATTATGTTGTGTGATTCATTTTCTTATGATGAGTGCTGAGCCGTTCCAGTGTTTGACCCCATTGACTGTAAATGCTGTCTGTCCAAAAGCAGTGCGCCTGCATGGCATTTTACAGACCCCCAGCTGCAGCCCCAGCAGCCAGTTTATTGACAGATCGAGATTTGATCAAGTCTGTCCGGGAGGCGGGGCCAGTCCCTGTAATACCTCATAAATCAGGCAACCATTCTACAAGTTAACAAAGGTATAATAATTTAAAAAATGTATATTCATCAAAAACAATACACTGGTGGAAAATAAAAGATTTGTAAAAGATTTTAGAGCTTTCTTAAAAAGGGATCCTATAGGTTTGAGTGTTTTAACCAGCTGTTGTTGACCATGAGGTTTTACAATATTCACTAAAAGAAAAATGACTGTAGAAACATCTGACCTGCTCGAAGGGACGAAAAAGGTCCAACTGGTTTAAAAGTTTATACACTAACATTAATTGTTTTTAGTTGTTTAATGTGTGTTTTAAAGGTTGAACTTCAGAGGTTCTGTTCTCTAACTGAAGGGACTTTATTCTAATTTGCAGAAACACGCGGACCTGCAGCCTTTTTCTGGGTCTACAGAACCTGCAGTCCTCCCAGTTTCAGGAAACAAAGGAGGAGGTTTCCATGTGGACCAGGTTCCAGTCCGGACAATGAGGAAGGTCGAAGACACCAGCAGCAGCAGCAGCTCATCCATCACACTGAAATCCAGACCAAACTTCTGCTGATGGTCCTCATCCTGCTGCAGCAGAAATGGGAGACACCAGTTTCTTCTGCTCTGAGATTATCACAAAGATCTCAGCTGTCTACAGAGGAACAGGAGCTGGAACCATACTCACCATTTAAACCGGTTTAAATTGGTTCATGAGTCCTTAAAGAGAGGAGTCGTCAACATTTTGGGCTCTGGGATGGAGCATCATGGATCAGATGGATCAGTTCTCCAGATGTTCTGATGAGAGGAGCATCCAGCCTTTTGGCAGCAGCTCTGTGGTGGTTTAGAGGAATATTGTCTGTCTCCAGGATAACATCTTGTGTCCATCCATGTTGGACCAAGACGATGAAGAAAACAGGATAACTGAGGAAGAGCAGGAAGAAGGTGCAGCTGGTCTGACCTGCCTGAAGGTCTGATCAGTCCATGGAGGCTGACAGAGGATGTACAAATCAGAAGCAGGACAGACAACCCTCATCCTCATCTAAGAAGATTAGGAGAAGATAAGACCTGAGATCCTTCATGGGTTGGATCAGAACCAGTTCAGGGGTTTAAAAAAAAAAGAAAAACATTGAAGTTGGGAGGTTCTTTCTTGGTTCCTCTGCTCCCTGAAGGCTGGAATAAAAACATCTGACCTTCAAATTTAGTCAGAATCAGACCCAATGCAACAGGGATGTCTGACCTCCACTTAGTCAGAAGATCACAGCTGCTCCATCAGTCCATCAAACAGACACAACTTTTTCCTCTCTGCTCAAATTAAAACAGGAAGTTCAATCAGCTCCTGATGAACGGGAAAGAATGCCGGATGTGACGTCAGCTGGCTGTCCAGCAGATGGCGTCAGTGTCTTAAAGTTGATTCTTTCCCTCCGTGAACTTCTAAGAACACCTAAAGCTCAAGCAGCAGGGTCATGATTTCCTATGATCTGGATGTAGAAGTAAGATAATCATTAATCTAAAAATGGTATGGTTTTTTTTAGACTGAAGCCGCTGCCTGAATCCTGAACGCCTCATTCTTAATGTTTTGAAATGATTCCAGTCATGCTGTACATTATGGACCAGAGTACAGGGAGCTGGTCAACAGCTTTGAGTGGAAACAGTTGTCTGGTCCTAAATGTTAACAAAACAAGGGAGATTATTGCAGATTTTAGAAGAAACAGGAACAAGATGAATCTTAATCACATCATGGGAGAAAGGAAAGGACAAAGCAGATTAGACTTCCTAAGGAAGCTAAGGTCCTTCAATGTTTCCAGCAAGGTGCTACAGATCTTCCATCAGTCTGTTGGGGAGAGTGGGATCTCGTCCTTCATCATCTGATGATTCCTATGGAGCAGAGATTCACAAACTTTTCAGCTTCTGACCAACATAATAGTACCAGAAAGTCTCATGATACTGGGTTCTGTATAAACAGTTTCTGCAAATCATCCAATTGTGGATCAAACAGCATCAATAGTTTTATTCAGTTTAGTTTGTATCCAAGTCATACTTCCAGATACGAAAGGATCCACAACACAAAGGGAGATCCAGACCACTTCTGAACCTGTGCAGATGGAGTATTTTCAATACTGTAAAGGACTAGCCTGGGAACCACACTGTGGTCAGAGGCATCAGCTGAACTAACGAGGTACTCCCCTCTGCAGAAGATCTCCTCCAGCCTGACATCTCCACCTCTTTGGAGACATCTGACTAATCTATCTTTAAGCAACATTTAAATTCCTTTGGAATCAATAAAGTTTATCTAAACAATGAAAAGGGAAATGATCAGTATTCACATCAGTATTTAGCTAAAGTTCCCGTTAATTGTGGGAATTTAATGTTTTTAGCTCAGTGATGCTCAGATGTTTGATGGGAAATCAATCATCTTATGGGTAAACCTCTGAAGAAATGAAGTTTTTCTGTTTGTTGTTTCAGTTTGGAACATTATGTAATGTCCCGCCCCTCCTCTCTAATTGGCTAGCAGTATATCACTCCAACCTCAACCAGCCAAAGGGAGTCCGCGGTTGGGGACGCAAAGGAATACAAACTAGTCGTCGCCATGTTGGATATCTGCGGCCCGGAGGGACGTCCGGGTTGTAAACAGTAAATGACGGTACCGCCTGCTGGGCCGCTGACTGGACCGGACCTCGGCAGAGAGTCATGAGCCGCCCGTCCTCAACCGGAGGTGGAGGGCTAGGGGCCGGTAAGGTAGGCGGGGGGAAACACGGAGCTGCCGGGGTCCAGGCCACCGTCACCGGGTCGGGCTCTGTCGCTCCGTCCCCCGCCGGCTCCCTGCCCCCTCCCCCCGGGGTTCCCGGGCCGGCCCCGGAGCTGACAGTCCTGTTCGAGTGCCCGGTGTGTTTCGATTACGTGCTGCCGCCCATCCTGCAGTGCCAGGCTGGTCACCTGGTCTGCAACCAGTGCCGCCAGAAGCTGAGCTGCTGCCCGACCTGCCGCGGCCCCCTTAGCCCCAGCATCCGGAACCTGGCCATGGAGAGGGTGGCCTCCACGCTGCCCTTCCCCTGCAAGGTAGGAACCGGGACCAGAACCGGACCGCTGCCGAAACACCGCTCACTTCGCACGCGACTTCCTCTAACTTGCCGGTGACGTCACGGGGATTCCGTCTGAACCAAAACAAAGCTGTAGTTTGGATCCATCGGGTTCTGATCCATAACCTGAACCTAAACGGAATTAATTTTGAAATAAGAGCCAGATTCGGGGTCTGTTGGGAGCTGTGGTGATGAAGATAATGTTCTCCTTCCTTGGAACATGACGCTAACAGGATTCCCAGCATCTGGGCTCCTGGTTCCGTAAAGGTCCAGAACTCCAGCTTTCTGGGTCCTTCCTGTTTGTTTCTGACCCGAAGCTGCAGATTAAGTTCTGCTGGTCCGGTTTGACCCAATCTGCAGCTAAAGGTTCTGTTCCAGACTCATTAAAGTTGAAGTTTACTCCACTGAAAGCTGAGCCCGAACCTGATCCTACTGCAGACTCTGGGGAAAGCTGCACGCTCCAAAGGTGGTGCCCAGAAAGTTCTAATCCAACATGTTTGGGTTCAGAACTGATCAAATCACCAGAGAAAGAGAACCTGTGTTCTGGAAGGATCCGGGGAAGAACTTTGAGCTCAGGGTTCTGGAGGCATCGGGTTCACGGTTCTGAAGGTCAGAGCAGGACATTGATCGGACCTGAAAGGTGCAGTGGGTAGGAATGTCTGATGTTGGACTTTAAATCTTGGTCAATAAAAACTTTTATTTCTTTATTTTAATTTTTCTGCATTTAGAAACTTGAGTAATGAAGCTGGTTCTGGTTCTGATCCTATTTTGGTCCGTCTGTTCCCTGACCATTAGAACCAAGGCGGTTGTGTTCTCTCGGGATTTACAGTTGCTGGAAATGCTGATTTAGGTTCCTGAAATCAGACCCGTTAAACGTGTTCTGTTCGCAGGGATCAGATCTGGGTTGTTGACGTAACGAGGCCCTGTAGACCAGCAGCCCGGTCCTGGTTCTGTTAGCTCCAGGTTCTGTTTGGGTAAAACCTGAATTGGACCTGGCAGAGCTGCTGGTTGTAGAATCTTCTGTCATTGTCTGACTGGATTCTACAGGTGATCCAATAAAGTTCTGCAACTGGTCAGACATAGACGCTTCCTGGTCCAACAGAACTTAAGGAGAACCAGCTGCAGCTCAAGAACATCTGGATCATTTCATCTGTTTCTGTCCGTTCCTTAGAGTCTGCTGCAGAACTTCAACTGTTCTAGTTCTGGGTCAAACTTCTATAATTCCAGTTCTGTGTTTAGGAGAAGTTCAGCTCTGGCCCACAGCATGACGCTGTCCCCACCGGGTCTGACCCAGAGCTCGATATCGGTACCGGCCGATAAGTAGACGGGTTGTTATCCATCCGTTTCTCAACCATCGCTGCTCCCTCTACCTGTTATCAGCTGTTAATGTCTGATTGTTAATAAAGGTTCTGCTTGTTTTGAACTGGTCTGTTACCATGGAAACGGAACAAGGAGCAACATCAGCCCAAAGAACAGCAGGGTCCGATTATACTGATGTCAGAATAATCGCTATCAGCCTTGTGGTACCGGTACCTCCTCCTCTGAATGGGCCTCTGGGTCGGTTCGACCCGGTCTGTGGTTCTGTTGGAGAATCTCTTCTATCTGCTGTGGGAGAAGCACAGCTGGGTTCCTAAACCTGATCCTGGTTCTGCTGGTGTTCTGGTTCATGATCATCATCATCCCAGTGAGGCAGAGATCAGAGGTTCTGGTGGTTGTGACTCCGCCCCCTCCATGTGTGTGTTGCGGCTCGCTGTGTCTCCTCCCCTTGCTCTTCCTCCTCCTCTTCTTCACCGCTGAAGAAGAAAACGGTTTGTTTTTCTGCTGCAGAGAGAGAGAGAGGGAGGGAGGGAGGGCGAGCAAGGCGGCGGAGCTGCAGCTGCATCAGGCTGCAGCGTCGATCTGAATTCATCTGGTTCTGGTACCGTTATCAGAGTATTGACTGGCTGTCATATGTTCTGGTACTGGTCGACCCGCTGAGTTCCCAGACAGCTGTGTGGTTCTGCTGATCAGAATCAAGGTACTGTAACTCCATTGATCTGATTGGTTGATTTGTCTGATGATTTCAATCACTTCCTGTCATTGTTGATCCATCTGCTGGTTGGTACCGATTATCTGACCCGGTTAACAGAGGTTCTGATTATTGGATTAATGTGACTAAAAGATACAGGACTGCATGTTAGAACAGAACAAGCAGAACCAGAGGTGTTGGACCAGCAGAAACACCCTTAGGAACCTCAGCAGGCAGAGCAGTAATGGACCTGGTCTCCAGCTATTTGGGTCGGGTTCTGCCTCAAAGACCCAGTTCTGTTGGTTCTACTCAGTTCAGGTCAAACTTAGAAAGAAAAGCTGTCAGAACCAGTGGTCCACAGAACCACCATCTGTCAGGCTGAACAGATGCTGACCGTCTGGGTCATTCCACAGAACCACAGGAGACCAAACCCTCAGGCCGGATGGACCGGTTCTACTGGAAACGGGTCCAGGTTTTTGCGCCCTGCGCTCATTACAAACCTGGATCCTTGGAGGTTCTGGAAGGTTCTGTTTAGCAGCTGGTGTGTTTCTGGGTTCATCAGCTGTAATTACTGATCCACTGGTTCTGGTTCTGCACTGTTCTAACTACTAGGTTCTACTTGCCAGAACATAATGAGGATGATACGGTACCGAGTGAAGTGAACCGGACCCCTCAGCAGGTTCTGCCCAATCTAGGTCACCATGATTAGGTGGTGGGGGGCTGATGATGTGATCTGGTTCTGCAGCAGCACAGGACCTGGTCTCGTCACCAGGACCTGAGTTCTGGTTCAGTTGCTGAGAGGTCAGAACCTGTTGAGGATCTGATCTGGTTCTTTCTGTTCTGTATGGACCCAGTTCTCCTCTTGGCTGTCAGAACGTCACAGCAGGTGTTGGTTCTGGTTCTGTAATAATCAGCTGCTCGGCTCATCATTGCAGCTCTAACGAGCCTCCATGCTCTGCCCCGCATCCTGCCTGCCTCTCCTGCGGGAGCTGACCCAGTGGCGCTGCCTGCTGGGTTGGCACCGCCATCACGGACCCGGTTCACTCAGCGCCGCCGGTATAACTGCTAACGTGGGCCAGCCGCAGGGGTCAGAAGTCAGGGACGAAGCCGGCCGACCCGTTGGATGCACCAGACCGCTGCAGAGCAGCCAGGTGAGTCCAGAGTGATATCAGCAGGGTGGGTCACCAGGTGAGGCCTGAAGGGTCCGCCGCCATCATGGTCCCCCACAGGGTCAGCGTTACCTAACACGTCCGGGCTGTAGTGTTGCCACCGTCCAGAAGAGGGGGCTGCTGTTTATTCTCCAGCAAAGACACTGATGGTACTGATGGTGGATGGATGCCAGAACAGAACCATAGAACCAATGCTGGATTATTTGACCCTGTTTGATGTTAATAAGGATGCAGAACTAACTGGATGTGATTCTGTCTGTAGACAGAAACGGTCCATAATCACAAAGCGTCATCGAAGCCACTGATTGGTGGAAAGCCTCTAAACACATTAACCAGCTGTTAAGCAGCCGTTAACCATCCCGCCTCACAGCCTTTTAGCCTGACTGCCATCGATCTCTGCTGCTTCCTGTTTATCTGATCTCCTCAGACGCTCCTCGGGTGTCGGGTTCTCCTGCGGTTGAAATCGGACTCCTGCTCTGCTCCTTGGTGTTCTGTCTGCTGCGGGTTGCTCAGAACCAACCAGAGATCCATCCTCTGACCTCATCGGTCTGTGGTTGAATGCTGCCATCAGCCTTCGCTCCGATTGGCTTGCTGCTCCTTGCAGGATGGAGGTTCTAAACCCCCTCTCTGCTGGTTTCCAGCTTCAGTAACAGATTCCTGAGTTCCTGCTGCTTTATGTCGCTTTGGTTTGGAATGATGAGAGGAATCCTTCCACACATGCCTCGGTTTCCAAGGCTGTGGTCTGAAACCAGGAGGACCAGCAGCAGACAGGAAGCTGCAGCTCATGAATGTTTACTGAAAGGCAGCAGCTCCTACTGAGCTTCTCCTCTCGGTTTCATTACATCAACTTGTCATTAGCTTTACCTGGTTTGAATGTTTTTGTCTTTTGTTTATGGATAGAATAGAATAACCCTTGATTAACCCTTAGTGGGTAAAATCAAAGATGCAGATCAACACAGGTTATAAAATATAGAAGAAACGACCAAACCTTTCTCTGTTATTAACAATAAAATCCAAAGATCAAAGAAAAATGAGTTTGATCTAGAAAAAATTTGCACATTATTTTACATGGAAAGACAAAAAAAAATACTTTATGAAGACTGGATAAAAAAACTACAAATGCCAGCAGGGATGTGGAACATTTGGAGAGTCTGAGTGATGGTTCCACTGGTGGCTCTAGTTATGTTTCCAGTGATGGTTTTTAAAGTCTGACAGCAGCTGGGAGGAGGGATCTGTGATGGTGCTCCATAGTGAGCCTTGAGTGCAGCAGTGAAGCAGTTCTTTAGGTCCATTGTTCTGTTCTTCATAACAGCTTTAGGTCCTCATGATGAATTGATAACAACTGTGGAACTCAGTGGTTCTGATAAATGAGACGGAGCGTTCTCATGTTAGCGTAAATGCTGTGAATAGTTTTTTGAAATGCGCCTATTGTTGGTTTGACCACCAGAGGTCGCAGCTTGACCATGACCTTTCTTTATTCCAGCTCTGTGTCACTTCCTGTCATGTGGTTGAAGAAGTTTATTTCTGTAATTCTGTTTTAGTTTCTACCTTCTCCTAGCTATGAAAGTGCTTTAATTTTAAAGAACCGTAGTCTTGGAAGGCTTGAACAGGCTGCGTCCCGCTCATCTGTCTTTCTTGGATTCTTTTAGTGATTATTGGATCTCCTGCCTGATGAACCGGATCAAGGTCCGGATTAGGGTCTGTCCCTGGTGCAGCAAGGAGTTGGACCTGTTTCTCAAATTTAGAACAGTTCTTCTGGTTCCTTTCCTCCTAAGGCATCGCTGCCCCTTGCTGTTCATTATCTATTATTCATCAGCTGGTTTTATGCACACCGTTTCCACGGTAACAGGTCTCACTTAATTAAGGCGGGGCCAAATTAATGCCAGATAAATTAGTGATGGAGCAGATGGTCCAATCAGCAGCTGCCTCCTGCTCCTGGAGCTCCGTCTTCCTGATGAAGCAGGGCCTCATCTAGAAAAGGTTCTGGTCTGGTGGGAGAGCATTGGATCTGTCGTTGGGTCGATCCATGTTCTGGACCTCTAACCGTGTTCTGTCTCCTGCAGTACTCCTCGGCCGGCTGCCTGCTGTCTCTGCACCACAGTGAGAAACCGGACCATGAGGAGGTCTGCGAATTCAGACCCTACACCTGTCCCTGTCCAGGGGCCACCTGCAAGTGGGCCGGACCGCTGGAGGCCGTCATGCCTCACCTGATGCATGCACACAAGTCCATCACCACGCTGCAGGTCGGAACCAACACGTCTCAGAATCAACACATAGGGAACAGAACCTAAATGATGATCCAGTCTGGAACCTCCTGGTTCTAACTTCTGGCTGTTCTTGGCCTGCAGGGGGAGGACATCGTGTTCCTAGCGACGGACATCAACCTCCCCGGCGCCGTGGACTGGGTCATGATGCAGTCGTGCTTCAGCCACCACTTCATGCTGGTTCTGGAGAAGCAGGAGAAGTACGAGGGTCACCAGCAGTTCTTCGCCGTGGTGCTGCTCATCGGCACCAGGAAGCAGGCAGAGAACTTCGCCTACCGCCTGGAGCTCAACGGGAACCGGCGCCGACTCACCTGGGAGGCCACGCCCCGCTCCATCCACGACGGGGTGGCGGCCGCCATTGTCAACAGCGACTGCCTGGTGTTCGACACCTCCATCGCTCATCTGTTCGCCGACAATGGGAACCTGGGCATCAATGTCACTATCTCCATGTGCTGAGAAAGTGGTGGAGGATCAGCTGCGCCCTGATTTGGTCGAAGCCCAAACGGACCGCCTAGCTCCGGGTGAACCTCAGGAAGGGAAGTGGAACCTCTGAGTGGAGGAAGGGTTCTGCTGAACAGAGCGGATTCTTTGCAGGGGGTTTCCTGCGGTGCTCCTTCAGACTTCCTGGAAGCTCCACAGCCTCTTCAGAACTCTATTTATCTGAGTAATCGGGGGCGACCTGGACCTTCAGCAGAACTATGACGGCCTCAGATGAATCAGCAGACACTAAAACTCCAAGATAAAGGTCTGCTGACCCACCTGTGATGGGTTTGAACCGGTTTGTCTGCTGACTAATATGCAGACCGGTTCTGAAAACGAGAAGGTTCCTTAAAGTTATCCAGCTCTCTTGTCAAAGAGGCTGTTACTGGTTCTGATGGTCCTGTGCGTCTTCAATGTTTTTTCCTCCAGCTCTTTATTCTAAAACCAGGAGACAGAAACGGTTGAGAAACCAGAAGTCAGGTTGTCTGTAGCTGACATTAATGGTTCGCTCCGATGGTAAACCAGTCCAGCTTATAGATCCTCCGGGTTTCAGCTGCTCAAGGTTTCCTGGGCCAGGGATAAGAATAAAGATCTTTACACAGACATTAGTTTGGACACATTAGCAGAACTTCTGCTCTCATGTAACATTTTGATATAAAAAGGGCTGAACTTGTACCGTAATGATCCGTTTCTTCTTTATAGGCAACAGAACTTTGTTGATCTGAACATCTTACTGGATGTTGTCATATTTCTCTGACCTGAATATCTGAAACTCCAAGGAGGAAATGGAGGCGCTGCAGAGCGACCTCCAGAGTCTGCAGGTCATCAAACCCTGGCTGCGCTCCTCCATGTTCCCCATCAGGCCTCATGCTGAACTAAACCAGTTCAAATCTTTTGGCCAGCAGGGGGCGACTCCTCTGACCACGATTATAAAATCATCCAATATTCAATTCCTAAACAAACTAATAGTTTCTGATCTGCTCCCATTTAAACCAGCTTAAAGAAAATAAAACTTCTCTAAAGCTTCTGAAAAGCAGCCAAAGTCCAAAGAATAACCTTCAGAAACTCTGGCCAAGCTGGAGGATCTCAGGAGGTCTAAAGCAAACATCTGTTCAGTTTAGCGGTTGTAAAAAAGAAAGCTGCTATAAAAAAAAAATAGAAATTTATGCAGAAACACCAAGGCGGCTTTGGTTTTGTAAACATTCTCTCTGAATGAACCAACATGAGCAGCTGGGTCTGGTTAAAGAAGCCCATAAGGAGGCGTTAGATCGGTCCGGTCGAGGGGAACCCACTCGGAGGTGTTGGTTCTGTGTGGTTAAGGGATGATTTAGATGGAAGTGACTGATGGTTCTCACA
Source organism: Jordanella pulchra (assembly GCA_034780135.1). Classification (NCBI taxonomy): domain Eukaryota; kingdom Metazoa; phylum Chordata; class Actinopteri; order Cyprinodontiformes; family Cyprinodontidae; genus Jordanella; species Jordanella pulchra. Next base: position 30,468 of record JAUZNJ010047612.1, read on the forward strand.
GGACGATGATTACTGTGGCTGTGGAACCTGAACCACTGAATGTGGATCGGATGGAAGATCTAATCGAAGACCTTTAGCATCTGAACATTTGGTCATCTCTGTATACAATACTATGTCCCTGAAATGAAATGGTTCTGATGGGTTTTTCATGTTTACTAACCAAACCTGACTCAGTTACTGGACTTTCAGGTAAATCCAGACAAACCTTAGCTTAATGGACAGGAAGGTTGCTGGTTTTAGATCCCGCAGCGTTTGCCCTTTTTTCTTGTTACCTGCCGATAGGTAGGAGGAATAATCTGTTCAGCCGTCAGAGCCTTAATTTTCTACTCCTGACCTCTTTCTGTGCTGCTGAGTTTCACTGGGAACAGGTGGAACACGACTGAGATTACTGTTTAAACCTTCGGGGACAGCGTGAACTGATGGGACCTCTTTACAGGATAATAAATCATTTTGGATCGAAGCACAAACATTCCTTGTTTTTAGTCGTTTTTAGGAAGATACCTCTGACCACACCTCTTAGACCTCCTTCAGCATCGTTGAAACCTCACAACCAGAACAGTGCCCACAGCTGCAGGGGAAACGGACCCCAACCGTAGCTCAGGACATTTTACAAAGGATTCAAGTCAACAGAGATCTCTAACCTGTAGTTCTGAGTTCAGGCTTAAAATATTTACAGCTTTCATAAACTAATTTATGTGGAAAAAGGAAAATCTCAAGATTTTCCCCTTTGACTATTATTAGCTTCTTCAGGCTAGCATCATTAGCATGCTAGCTTCCAGCTTTGAAATGGCTGTAAATCTTTGAATTGTTAAATGTAGTTTTTACTCACATGCTGACAATAAAAGCACTTAGTTTGAAAAATTGTTTATCTCGTTTCTTTTTTCATATCTATGAGCAGCTTGTGTGGTCTCTGACAAAAATGTGAGAGAATTAGATGAAGTCCAAAAGTTCCTCAAACTAAACAGAAAGCACTCCTTTAAGGTTTTGGTTTTTACAGATTTCGTTTTTGTCTTAAAGCTTACAGAAACTGTTCCTAACTGGCTTCATCTTGATTATATAAATAATAAAATCTTGTACTTGAATATTTGAACATCCACATACAGCTACACTCTGAAATATAAGGTTTCTTCATTAAAAATTGGTGATGTATTCTTATCGTTCTTAAGTAGTGAGTGCCAACTGACCGGCCGCTTCCTCTGTTTTAGGTCAGATGGGTCGATACATGTGAATCTGATCTATAACAGGAGGGTCTGAAGATCAGCCACTGAAGATGTGCTTCGTCTCTGAGCTCTGAAAGTCAGAGGAGATTTAGGAAGAACTTTGAGGGGAGAAAAAAGAGAATTTCTGAAGTACTGTGTTTAATTCTGGGGTTCTTTGTGAATATTTCTTGTTCTTTTTCTGATCTGTTCATCATTTATTGAAGTAACTATGAGGTGAGCGACCAGAAAATGATCATTAAGGAGCAGTAAAAGGTACGGTGCAGACATACTGGAGGATCAGGGACAGCGAAGAAAAGAGGAAACATGAAGAAGAGCAGAGAACGTGATCTGAACTAACTTCACCGTGGTATCTGACCAGAAAGACTTGCATTTATTATTTATGAAAAATAAAAATCCTCTCTACTCGTTACACCAGGTGTCGCTTTCTAAAGCCTTAAAACCACTTGTTTTGTTTTATTTAAGTTGAGAACAGCTCGTCAATATCGATTTAGATGTTTTAACGTTCAATTAATCAGCTGAAAACTAGACATCAACAAATGGACACACCTGAAGACGTCTGACACCAACTTTTGCCCTTTGGGTTATTAATCTATACAACATAATTAAGAGGGAAAAAAATGTCCTGTGTCTTAATGAAAGTTCTTAATATTAACTTTTTGTAGCATCTGAGGGTTTGATATTAAAAGTTGTCAGATGAACACATTAACCCTTTAAAGCCACTAGATTTTACTTCTGATCACACTCTTGCAACAAACACAGCACATTTGAAGTTCTTGCTGAGAGCGCCCCCTGCTGGCTGAAGAAAGGGTGAATCACCATGGCAACTAGAATTCTACTGAGAATCACCAATCAAAGCTGATCTCTTATTTTCTTTATTTTTAAACTCATTCTCCATTGTTCCAGCGCCTCACCAGCACCCTCTGGTGGCTCCATGGCAGCAGAGTCCACCAGGCGAGGAGCTGCTAACAGCAGGAAGTGACATCACAGGAAACAACTACAGTCCACCCTTTATCGCCGCTCAGCTTCTCGTCTCCTGTCATCTTTGTCTCGCCTTCTGCCGTCGTCCCTCTCTCTCTCCCTCCGTCTGTCCTCTCGATCCGTCTCTCTCCATCTGTCGTCTCTGTCCTCTCTTCTCTTGTCGCTGTCTCTCCTTCTGTCTGTCTCTTTCTTCCTGTCCTCTCTGTCTGAGTCATGTCTTCTGTCTCTGTGGTCTCGCTCTGTCTCTCTTTCCCTGTCCTCTCCGTCCCTCCTGCTCCGCTCTTCCTCCCTGTCCCTTCCTCTCCCTCTCTCTGTCAACCTCTGTCCATTCTGCGCCCCCTGCTGGTTGTACTTGTCATAGGCAGTGTCCTGCTTCTCCTGTTTGACCTGGACGGCGACAGGAGGATGACGAGGAGAGGAATCAGACGAGGAAGAGGACTCTCTCCGCTTTTTCTTCTTCTTCTCTTTTTTCTTCTTCTTCTCTTTCTTATCTGAGATTTAAAAAAAAACAACAGATGAAGAAGTGAGGATGGCTCTGATCTGGATCAGGTGCTTTGTTGACAAGCAGGAAGTGACCTCACCTTTTTTGGCCTTCTTCACAGGTATGACGTCCTGCTCCTCTTCTTCTAAAGTGGCGCCAGCAGCAGCGGGATCTCTGGGGGCACAGCCGTCTTCTCTAAGGCGTTTGGTCACATCGTCGATGTCCTCGTGGTCCTTGGGGGGACGGTAGTCCTTGACATGATCCACGCGGATGGTTCGACCTTTGATCTGCAACCAGAGTGGAAACGGATCAGCTGCTCTTCATCATCAGCTGCTCTCATGGAGGATCTACTGACCAAAAACATGGACTATCTCCATGCAGTTCCGACGGGCGGCCAGCGGGGGCAGCATTGTCCTTCTCACCTTGATGCCGTTGAAGTTATCCACAGCCAGGATGGTGCTCCTCTGGTCCTCGTAGCAAATGAAGCAGAAGCCTTTGGATTTGCCCGTCTTCTTGTCTCTCACCAGGTTGATGTTGACGACCTCTCCATACCTGATGGGATCGGATCGAAACATTAGCCCAACATCAGACGGTACAGGAGCTGAAAGAGGTATATGCTGACTTACTGAGAGAAGACGCAGATCAGGTCTCCCTCGGTGAGCTCGTAGGGGAAGCCTCCTGCAGGAAGCCCACAAACCTTCAGATTATTTCCTATTAAAGTTCAGCTGAAAATATTTTATTCTGGGTCACATAAAACTTCTCATCTCCTTAATAATCTCTGCTTTTTACTGATTCACTGTTGATTTCCCATCATTTAACCTGCTGAGGTGTGGCCCCTAAGGGCCTACGTAGGAGCGCCTCTATGATGATGACTCACCAACAAAGATCCAGGCGCTGTCCTTGTATTCGCTGTGCCAGGAAACGGCCTCGTTGATGCCCAGATCGGCCTCCCGCTCATTCAGCTCGTTGATCAACTTCACCTTAGTCAGAGGACTGAAGACAGATACAGATCAGAACCAGCTGATGGTGGTGAAAATAGTATACCTTCCGTCTGTATAGCTTTAGTGTCTTTTGAAAGAAAATCTGAGGTTGTTATTTTTTTTTAGAAAACGCAAAAAGATCCAGAAATATGTTTTTTTAAATACGTCTTTTCTGGTCGTTAACTTGGAAACTATGGGTTTCGTTTAACTTGATTTCCTCAAAAAACACCCAGATCACAGAAAGATTAAATTAAAAAAATTATGGTTTTCCTTTCTCCAAAACCAAAAACTGGAAACCAATAGCTCCTGTGGTTTTAAAAGTTTCAGGCCCCTCAACTGCCATCTGCAGAACTCTAGATTGTTCTCATACTCAGAAACTAATCTGTTACCTTCCCAACCATCACCATCAAACTGCATCTTTCTAATCTGAAGAATTTTATGATCATCACAAATAATCTTTCATATTTGTTGGCTGAATTGCTTAAAAACGCACTGAACATGACGGCCAGGAGCCGAGCTCTACCGAAGGTTCGGTCCTAGATACGCCCCTGTCCTCCGAACAGAACAGCAACATGTTTTTTTTAAACCAACGGGAAACTTTTCTAAACAAACAAACAAAAGTTGAATCCGTTTGAACAGAAACAGCATCAATACTTTAGGAAGACAGAAAACCAAACCGACAGATCAAACTTAGGGGTTTAATTTATGAGCCGATTGAAAGAGCTGCGTGTTTCTGAATCCATGGATACTTTGCTTTGAGTTTGATTGGATTTATACATCTTTTCTTCAAAAAACACTTTGAGCTGATCAGACGCTGAATGAAGTCCGGGGGATGAAAGGCGCTTGCTTTTAGAAGCGAACATAACAGAAAGTCTGTACCGGTATCAAACATTAGCCAGACATCATTAGTCCGTCAGTCCACTGCCAGCAGAACCAGCCTGAATTGAAGACGAAAAATTACTTACTTCATGATTTAATGCGTCGATGGAGGAGCTCAGAGAGGAGGAAACGGTTCACCGTGTTGACATGGACGACTTCCGTTTGAACGCATCCCTCTCCCGCCACCTAGCGTTTGGATTAAACATCTCTAACTATTAAGATTAAGATACTTTTACTGTATCTCATCCAACAGTTTAGAACGCGATGAAGTAAAATGTTTGAAATGTTATCCTTATTTATGTATTTTGTAAGTATTTTCAAGATATTAAACCTGACAGAAAGAGTGGTTCTACTCCCTGTCTTTAGGTGGCGCTGTGAAACTAACTGCTAAGCGTTCACCTGGATAACGTCTCAGTTCTGTTCATAAACATTCATTTTTTTATATTATTTAATCTTTCTTATATTGACATTTTCGACAGTGAGTTTATTTCGACGTCGATCTCTTTAACGTGAGCTGGAACCACGGGGTTATCAAACTTTGACATAATTCAGCTCCGATATTAGCTGCTATGCTGATCGAAACTTCAACTATCAGGATTTTATGGAAAAATAAAACGAGCTTCAGACGAACTGTTCCGGTTCAGTTCTGGCTTCAGCGGTGAGAAAATCATTTAATCTGAGCTCTACGTCATGATGTTGATTTCACTCTGGTTCTGATTAAGATCGTTCTGGCACTGTGGACCCGGTTTACTAGTGTAATGTTTTCTCTGATCAGCCCTGGCCTGCCTCTGTGGGTCTTGTCCACCTTAGAACAGATCCGGGTCAGAACCACATCATTAAATCCAGTAAAGCTGCCCTGTAGCCAGTTTAAGCTCCAGATGAAACGGCTTCAATCATATTATGGGGTCCATAGCAATGGATCATTTCAGGTCTTGGTTCGCCCCTCATAACTTTGGCAAATAAAGAGCAAATGTTTTCACACTTACTTGATTTATTGTTGATGATGAGAGGAATAAGCATAGTAAAATATTTTCTGGTAAGTTAATTTTTTCCCATTTTCTGGAGGGGGAACAGATTATTTCAGGCAGCTGAAATATCCATTCGCTCCTCTCCTCCTTTCATAACTTTGGAGAATAAAGAGCAACTGTTTCCAAATTCTCAAAAATTGTTATGTGTGATAGCATGTAGTAGCCTATACTAGAAATTTCCCTAATCCAGTAATCTGTCATATTTTACATTAAAACAGGATTTACCAGAAAGTCTACACTCTCAGATTTTCAAGAAGTCTTAATTTTTGTGCCTTGCTATCAGCCAGCTACCATCCTCTTACATCAGCAAAGGAAAATTATAGATACACACTTCGTGTTGGAAAATTGTGTTTGGTGACTGACTTTTATTTCTCAAGCTGAAGTGAGAAAAGTTGAAGAAAGACTGATTCTCTTGGCGATTAAAAGAACACAAAACACCGTAGAAAGACATCTTTTATTTAATTACTTTACAATTTTGTAAACAACAGCTGCCAATTAAACTAAATGTTACAACCTTGACATGATTATCTGAGTTCTTTTAACCGAGAAAATCCGAAGCGCCGTGAAAATGATCACATCCGCCTCTCTGGCTGCAATGGGCGCTCCCGACACAGGGGGAATTTCACAGGGGAACAGAATTTCGCTCTAGACTGGTTCTCAGGTTTCTAAAGAATCATCCTAAGCTTCCTGCAATTCGCAGTCCCCCTCAAGTAGCTCCACACTGCAGGTCAGCTGGCTTAAAGAAAGCAAATCTACTGTTTTCAGATGTTTAGGATCATCCTGGTGGCACTTCTGGTTCTACCTGGTCAACAGTTGAACGCTGTGAAGAACCGCTCTCTGTTCTAAGCAGGTTCTACTCAACATTATGATTAATGAGACGTTTATGTTTGCCTCAGAGATGGTGATCTCTCAGCTCTTCATCTTGTCCTCTAGAGGCGACCACCTCATCTACAAAGACTGTATCCTTCTGACACTGGTAAAGATCAGAACATACCAGTGAAGACCAGTAGGCACCAGTAAAGAGTTGCCATCTTGGTTTTATTTTAAATGTTTGTATTTGTTTTCATATTTTCTAGTTTAGTTTGAACCACTTAGCCCTTTTTTCTGAAAGAACCCAAACTGTGTACTGAAGGACAGCAACTGGGATTTCTGTTCTATTCTATTTTAATTTATTCTATGACACTATCAGCCAATCAGAATCCAGTTCTCTGTTTTAAAAACTTGACTCTGATGCAAATCCCAGACCGTGGAGACGCAGGAAGTGATGTCATCGATATCTTCTATGAGAAGGTCACGGCGCTGAAGGGAGACCAGCCTCCAGTTGTCATGGTAACACCCCTGCCATCTCCACGGGACATTCCCATCCATCATCCGTGCTGATCAGCTGTTTCTCTGCAGAACCACAAAGATCTGCACTTCGTCCACATCAAGCAAGGAGGACTCTACTGGGTTGCCACGACGACAGCGGATTCCTCCCCGTTCACCATCATCGAGTTCCTCAGTCGGTAGGTTTGGTCTCCAGCGGACGATCCGAGTCCAGATGTTGAGCCAACATGTGTCCCGTTTCAGACTCGGCGCCCTGGTCAAAGATTACTGCGGCGGCGTCTCAGAGAAGGTCATCCAGATGAACTTCGCTCTGATCTACGAGCTGCTGGACGAGGTTCTGGTGAGTCCGTCCCTTAGAACGTCCCTGGGTCCTCAGAGAGCAGCAGTCAGAACCGTCTGTCTCTGCTGCAGGACCATGGATACATCCAGACCACGTCCTCCGACATCCTGAAGAACTTCATCCAAACAGAGGCTGTTTCCTCCAGAACCTTCAGCCTGTTTGACCTAAGCAACGTGGGGCTGGTACAGTAGAACCAGAACCAGCACAGATTTGTTTTGTTCCTGAACTAAACAGCTCAGAATGAGAATCAAGTCAAAAATGATCCAACAGTCTGGTTCTGGACTGATCGGACCTTCGGAGTCTCATGGTTCTTCTTCTCTGTTGCAGTTTGGAGCAGAAACTCAGCAGAGCAAAGTTGCTCCAAGTTCTGCTGCCACCAGACCCATCCAGTCCAGCAGAGACCAGGTAAGCTCCGCCCTCAGTGGTTCTGAAGCTGGTCCGTCTGGACCGTGTCCTCCTCAGCCGAACTCCAAGGTTCTGTTGGTGAGGCGGTTCTGTTGTTGTTCTGCAGGGAGGAAAGAGCGAGATCTTTGTGGACGTGATTGAGAGGATGTCAGTCGTCATCGGATCCAATGTGAGTCCAGTCAGAATGTTCCGGGTCTCTGAAAACCGAACAGGTCCAGCAGAGTCTGAGTTGTTTGTGGTCCGACCCACAGGGGGTTCTGATGAAGGCTGACGTGGAAGGAGAGATCCGGGTCAAGTGCTACATGCCGAGCTGCTCCGGTGAGTTCCGAGGAAAACCGCAGTGAGGGAGGAAGTAGGTGGAACCATTAGAACCAGAACCAGAGGGGTGGTAAACCAGAACCAGAGAAGCTGTAGAGCAGGAACCACAGGGACAGTAGAACCAGAACAAGAGGAGCGGTAGAACCAGAACCATGGGAGAGAATGGAATCTGGAATAAGAGGGACAGTAGAATCAGAACCAGAGGGATATCAGAACCAGAACCAGATGGTTGGTAGAACCAGAGCCACAGGGACGGTAGAACCGGAACCAGAGAGACGTCTGTGGGTCTGAATCTGTCCCACTCTGTTCTTCCCCGTCTCAGAGATGAGGATCGGTCTGAACGAGGAGTTCTGCGTAGGAAAGGCCCAGGTCCGAGGTAAGCTCCTCCCACCTGGACTCTGATCCGGGTCAGAACCAACGTCCCACTGAAAGGTTCTGGTTCTGTCCAGGATACGGAGCAGCGGTCCGGGTCGACGAATGCAGCTTCCATCAGACGGTCCAGCTGGACGAGTTCGACAGCCACAGGATCCTGCGTCTCTGTCCGACCCAGGGAGAGGTGACGGAACCGCCCCTGGTTCCAGGTTAGTTCTTCATCCTCTGCTCTTCGCTGACTCTTCCTCCTCTTCCTCCTCCAGCAAACGGTGATGCAGTACCAGCTGAGGGACGAGCTGCCGGCGCCGCCGCCCTTCCGCCTCTTCCCAACCGTAGAGAGGGACTCGGCTGGAAGGTAAGCTGGTACCACCCTCAGAACCGGAACCAGAACTGCTGGAACAGAGGAAAAGGGGAGGTGAAACATCTGGCCACAAACCACAAACCACAGCAGATGAGAAACTGGAGGAAGTGTGGGGAAGGTGGAGATCATGGAGGTTCTGAAGTTCAAAGGTTCTGCTGGAACTGGGTCGATCAGGATTCACACCCTGTTTGGGCTGCAGTTCTGTTGCTGGTACCAGGTTCTGAACGCCTGCAGATCCAGGATTCAAGGTCCAGAAGATGGTAGACAGACTGGGCTTAGAACTGAGACCAGAACCAAAGATCTGTTTATTTATTTCTGAGGCTGAAGGTTTGAGTCCATTCTGGTCCCATGTTCTAGCAGAGCTGAAGTGGATCCCCCTCTCTGACCCGGTCAGCTGGAACCAGAACCACTCCTGTGTCAAACATGTTTCCTGCTCTCTGATTGGTTCCTCTGTTCTGCTTCTCTGCAGGCTCCTTATGTACCTGAAGCTCCGCTGTGATCTTCCACCAAAGAGGTTAGTTTTCCCTGAAAGGCCCAACTGAACCAGAACCTCCAGTTCTGGTGGAACCTCCATCATGGCTGCTAGATCTGTTGCAGATAGTTGTAGAGGGTATAGAGCGTACAGCGTTCTGGTCTGGGTTCCAGATGGATCTTAAACTGGTCTAGATGTTCCCAGCTTGACCTGTCTGAAGGTTTAGTTTGATTCGGGTGGGTTCTGCTGGGTCTGGGCGGATCAGAACAACGCTGATTAAATCAAAACCAGTTGGTTCTGGGCTGCTGCGGCCCAGTCCGGTTAAGCCCGGTCGCCTGGCTCTGATTTGCACACGTAAATCAGCCCAGGAGCAGCAAAGTGTTAGCATGAGGGACATATGCAAACATCTGGACCGGTTCCAGGCTCAGCACGGCTGGTTGCTAGGAGACGGTCCTGGTTCCTGTCCGAGGAAAAGTAAGATGAACAGAGTGACGTTTCTGACAGGAACCAGCTTCAGGATCACAGTATCAATATCTGGCCTCATCCTGGTTCCTCCTAACTGGACACTTCCTGGTTCCTTCCAATTGGACCCATCATGGTTCTGCTTCCAGGATGAAGGTCAGCAGGAAATAGCAAATCGAGGCTGATGATGGAGCCCAGAGATCCTCTTCATCCTTTCCCTGCGGTGGTACCAGGATGGTCATCAGGCAACAGAACCTGGACCTGGACCACAGCTGAGAACAAAGTCCACGACGGGTCAGAGAATAGAGTGCAAACATGAACAGGGACGGTTCTGGACTCTGTCCTGATGATGATGATGTGTTAGAGATGAGGGAGGAACGTCTGAGGTGATGAAGGTAGAAGCTGTACTTCCTGTTCACAGAGAAGAACCCGCAGAAAGAAGCAGAACGTTCTCTGGGAACCCAGGTGAAAGGTCAGAGGGACCTGAGCTCAGACAGGAAGAGGAGGAGGGTCTCCATGGTGATGGTTGATGATGATTGTTACCGATGATGATTGTTACCAATGATGATGACATCACGGCCCTGTCTTGCAGCTCTGCCATCAATGTCAGCATCTTCATCCCGGTTCCTAAAGGCTCTGTCAGGTGAGCTGGTTGCCGTGGAAACCACTAGGTCTGAGTCCACCTGGTTCTCAATTGAACAAGAATCTGGTCCATGATGATGATGATGATGATGCTGACGTCCATCATCTGTCCCTCCAGTTTGTCCCAGGAGCTGAGCAGTCCGGATCAGAACGCCGAGCTGCAGCAGCAGAACCGGGCCGTGGTCTGGAGAATTCCTCGGTTCTCTGGAGGAACCCAGCTCTCCGCCCTGTTCAAGGTCAGCAGGATTCTGTTTTCTCTGCCCACTGCTACCAGAACCAGAACCTATTGAGAAAAATAACAAGCCCAGTCCAGATGAAGGGTGCGGTCTTTGTGTCAATGTGGGTTCTGGACTGCAACTTAAACCATCTTAGTGAGAACCATTCAAAGGCCCAGTTCTATGTCAGTCAGGCTCTGATGTTATGGTAGGACTGAGATCCAGTACGTTAGAGCAGCGGTTCCGAGTCCTGTCCTCCTGCTGAGTTGGACCTGTCTTTCAGATCTGGCGTTCTGCAGACATACAGGTCAGGGTCTCTTGAAACCTGGTTTTCGGGTAACGGGTCGTGCTCTCACCTCTCTGAGTCAGACTTTAATCAAGTTGCTACATGGGTTTAAAACTAGAACCCAGGTCCGTCTCGGTTGGACCTGCTCAGTTGACCCAGTTACTCCAACAGGTTCTAAACACTACAGCCCAGTTTATAGGGCAGAACTTTCTCCGTTTTTTTTCTACCTGCAAAACCCTGGTTCTTGACCCAGTTCGGATCCTGTGCTGCTTGGTAGGGCTGAAACAATTAAACGGATTAATCGTGATTAATCAATTACAGAAATAATTGTCAACTAACATAGTAATCGATTAATCGTTAACTGGAGTATAGAGACTCTAAAACCTTTAGCTGACAGATCACCTCACTTAGAGCAGAAAGTTATAAAAAAAAAAAAAAAAAACAAATAAATACTTTGTATTTAAAATAAAGAAAACTATTTCTGTCAATATGATCTATCCAGAACTCCTCAGGGGAAAAAGTTTTACTTTCACCGGGTTTAATTCTGTAAAAAAAACTTCTTTCACGAACCTTTTACCATGCGATTATTAATCGATTAATCAAAAAAATAATCAAAGGATTAATCGATTAGCAAAATAATCATTAGTTGCAGCCCCAGTGCTTGGTTACAAGCCAACGCCTGTTTTTGACCAGTTGTGGAACCCAGAACATAAAGCTCGCTACAAACAGGATAAACGTTACATCAATCACCGTTACAGTCGGAACATCAAAGAACAGACGGTAGAACAAAAACTACAGCACATATCAAAGATCCTCCAGTTGTCATCCTGATGGGATGAAATTCTGCCGTTATATGAGCAGATCTTGTTTTTTTTTCCGTTTCCTTGTTTTCCTCTTTCTCCTGCTCTGACTGCTCACAGGAGACGCCACTGGTGACTCATTGGTTCCGTCTGTAGAACCAGCTCTTCTGTAGTGCCAAACGTGAACCGGAGTTCTTGCTTTGGGGCCTCGTTTGTGTGGTCGAAACAGGGGCAACCCGTTCTAAAATAGGTTCAGGAAGCGGAACGGTTCTCCAACCTACGTTGGTTTAAAAGTCCTAATTGAGGGTAAAGTCTGGTTCCAGTTTGAAGATCCTGAGGAGTTCTGGTTCTGGCCATGGAGAGAACTTCCTGGGTTCAGATGGAACAGACAGGTTCTGTTGGGGAAACAGAGTTGACCCTTTTGGTTCTGTGCTGTGGTTCTGACCCGTCTGTTTCTGTCACAGCTGGACGTCCCGGCGCTGAGCTCGGCCTCCATGTTGGAGCTCGGTCCGGTCGCTCTGAGCTTCGAGCTGCCCAAGCTGACCGCCACCGGACTGCTGATCCGCTTCCTGCGTCTGACTCCGATTCAGCCCGGTACGCCGCAGCGCTGGGTCCGATACGTCACTCACTCCGACTCCTACATCATCCGGATCTGAACTGGGATCAACTAGAACCTGCAGCCGACCCACTGGTTCACCTTCAGTTCTGGTTCTCTGTCTGTAAATAAATTGTAAATAAAGTTCTGATGAATCAAGCTGGACCTTGTGCTTGTTGTTTTTTGACTTAAGCAGAACTAGAACCGACCCTAAGCAGAACCGGACCAGCTGACTTCTCTCCAAGCTTAGTCTCTATCAGACCATGGAACCCGGGGTAAACGGTAGAACTGTCCACCCGTTCAGAACCAGAGGTCCAAATCAGTCCAGACAAATGAACCTTCAGTGATTGAGCAGACCTTCAAAATAAAGCTCCCCTCATGCCGGGCTCTGGAATCTAACCAGTTTTCTCCAGTTCTCCACTTCAACAACCTTGTTTTCTCCAGGACACTAGAGCTGCTGTTACCGTAGCAACACCCAGAACTCTGTTCTCCGGGTGGTTCTGTTGGTCTGCAGCGCAGGAACGTTCCATCATCTGCAGTAATCCCTGAATGACTGGATGTCTTTATGTTCTACAAACGTATCCAGATGTTCTGAATAATTTCTAACAGAAAGTTCTGGGTTTTCAATCTAAGGCAATGTTCTGTCTTCCTTCTAGAAGATACTGCTTCCTCCAGAACCGCCCTTCTGGTCATCCAGGAGGAAGATTCTGGATCCTTTGAAGCAAAAGAATCAGTCAGCAGGTTGATTCCAGAAAGGTCAGGATCTCATCAGTAGAACCGAGCAGAAACCTCAGAAGGAGAAATAAGATTCTGTGCTGATTCAGTCCGATCCGGCTCCATGACCTGTTCCACTTCTCCTTTAGAACTTCCTCCCTCTCTGATTCACCAGCTGAGCCCTTGGTCCAAGGTTAGACCCGGTTAAAGCGAGGCCACATTCTGCGGGCTCATCTTTTCCTCTGAGGTCCGGCAGGAAGACCGGCAGTCCTGATCCAAAACAGCCGCAGGAAGAGGCTGAAAGGGACAGGAGCCGGGTCAGCACTGGACTTCCTGATGGAAAAGGTTTGGACGGGTCTGGTTCTAAGGTGTGTCCTGGTTTGCAGCGCCTCTTTATGGTCCGATTTCAGAACATGATTCTGCTGACCAGCATGTTCTGGATCAAAGGATTATTTCAGTACTCGGTAGAACCGGATGTCTGGAGCGGATGGGCCAAACCAGAGAAAACAGACCTTTCCCAGCCATTGGATCTAAACTGGATTCTGCTGCCAATCTCCCTACCGAACCAGGTCTGAGGAGACTCTAGGGTTCTAGTACCATGTTCTGTTTGGGTTTGACCCTTTCTGTGAAATGGTTCTGGTGTGATAACCCCCCATCTCTGAAGGTTCTGTGGTCCATTTACCTCAGGCTCAGAGGGTGGGTCCAAACATATGGTTCTATTGGTTTGGAACCTCTGGAGTACCAGAACAAAATGTACTGATGATCTAGATGGTTCCACAGCCACAGAACCGGAGTGGACCAGAGCTCTTTGTACCAATGTATCGTAGAGCCGCAGCTGCAGCTCAGTCTAAACCGGGTCATCAGGAGTACATGGATCAGAGACAGACTGGTTCTGAAGAACTCAGTCTGGATGGGTCTAGTGGCCTAATCAAAGCCCTGACCTCAGCCTGATAGATGCTATGTTGGATCTGAACTAGAACGAAGGCAGAACTTCATTACTGAAGCCCAGTTTGAGGTTCTGCTGCTCTTTACCACTTTAAGAGGTTTGGACGGGTCCAAGCGGGTTATGGAAGCCTTCAGCAGCACCATGTTCCTCACAAAAATACATCAGCCGATTCCAGAACACGGCCCAGTTTGGTTCTGAGTCATGGGAAGGTCTGATGGAAACCATCAGCCTCTGGGATGGAGGTCCATCTCTGACCCGTCTGGATCCTGTTCTCCTCGTCCGCTCCAACAGGTCTTTGTCTTCCTGTTGGACAGAGTCCAGCAGAAGTTCTGGAGCTTTTATGGTTCAAGTCCATCCTTCCTGCCTTAGCACGTACTGGTTCTGACCCATCAGAACAGCGGTCCAGTAGAACCGTCCCCAATGAGCCTTTAGAATGTTTGCAGAATGAGATGTTCCATGAGGAGCAGGTTCTTCTGAAGAACATCAACAGGAACATGTAGAGCTTATTTGTTGGAGGGGGGTTCAGAACCAGGAGGGTTACACTGTTTCGGGTCAGGGAGGTTCTGCTGGAGTTCAGGACACCTGGGCCTTCAGGTTCTCCTCCTGGTTGGAGCAGGTGGCCACGCCCCCTCATGAGGTTTCAGGGTGAAGAAGAAGCTGACAGGATTCTGAGATGTTCAGAACCAATGACCCAAACAGCTGCAAAGGTGGTTCTAAATGTTATGGATTCTACCTGACCCGTCCTGTCTTACTTCTACTGTCCTCGTCTTGATGTTTGTTGGTTTTACTGCTCATCACTTCTGGACCCATCCGGACCCATCGGACCGGACGTCCGGATTTCAGCTGGACCTGTCAGATAAGCAGAAGGAAATGGACCGACGGATGAAAAACTGCTTCTCTCAGCTGTTCAGGAACAAATAAAAATGGAACGGTACCGAACCGATTCTGGTTCTGAATCTTTACAGGCAGAAGACAGAGATGGTCCAGAAAAGAGCAGAACACTTGTGGAACACTGAGAAAAGATAACAGATTTTCTAAACTTGTTTTCATTCGATCCGTTTGAAACCAGAAAGAAATAAATTAATAATTATTATTTAGATAATTAACTAATGTTATTAAATAAGAAATCTACTTAATTGATCAGTTTTATGTTATCGCCTCTGTGGCCCCGGACCGTGTCCAGTTCAGGTTCGGGTCTTGGCCCGGTTCCTCTCAGATGAATCATCTGTTGAATATTCTCATGTTGTGGAGGACTTCACGTTGCGCAATCTGCGCAGCCTGAGCACTCACAGATTAGAGGCTCCTCGTTCCTCCTCCCTCCTCTCTGGGTTATCCTCCGGATCCGGACCGAGTTTCGGTCACGGAACCCTCAGATGGTCTGAAACTGCGTGCTCTGACCCTGGAGTCCTCGCTGGTGCGCTTTAACGGCGCGCACGGTCCTCACAGTTACAGTAAACTCCACTCTCTCTCTCACACACACAGCCGTTGCGGAAGCTCGGAGCAGCCGAGGCGGCGCTAAACCCCATTAGCATACCAACCAGTTCTGGGTGGATGGACGGCTGAGTGGAGCCTCCCGGACCGAACCTACACCGCCTCAGAACCAACAGCACACCGTCGGCTCGGGGCTCATTTTCTCGGGATCTGCTGCCGTCCGCCTGCCGAGGAGATGGGGGACAAGGCGGGGACCAGGTAGGCTGCTAGCCGCTGTTAGCCGCTGCTAGCTGCGGCTCTGCGGGCTGGGCTAACGGCAACAGTCGTTCTGCTGGTTCGGGAAGAGGAAGCTGGGCCTGCAGGACTGGGGGGTTAATAGTTTATGTTTGGAGTTATGTACCCGGACCGTAGCTCAGAGAACTGTCGGGACCCGGTTCGGCTTGGTTTCCCCTGGGGATCGTTAGCCCAGCAGGGTGGGGTTAGCCGGTCCAACATCGGTCCGGGCAACAGCCGAACCAGTCCGGTACTAGGACTACAGCAGATTCGGTTCGTGGGTGGCAGACGAGTCTGCAGCGTGATCGCAGGTGGGCGGATTGGATCAGAACTCCTTTGATTTTACAGACTTTCTCGTTATTCCTCTGATGGACCGAACTGGTTCGGTTCAACGATCCCTTCATTCTGGACCAAATGTGCTGGTTCTGATTGAGCCCCGCTGCGAACCAGCTGGAGCTGTGTTGGTTCGACCCTCATGAACTGTTTCTAACCCAGTAAACAGGAAGTGGGGATTTAAAGGTTCCCTGTTTGTCCATCTGGTTCCAGAACCAGACTGACTGAGGCAGGCGGACCGTGTCTGGTTCCCGCTGGTTCTGCAGGTCCAGTTCGAAGTGCAGAATCTCTGTTAACGTTCTCCTTCAGGGAACCAGACAGCAGATCCAGACTGGTTCTGTTCATGGTTCTAGTTCCGCAGGATCTCAGTGGTTCTGCTTAGAACAATCTTGGGTCTTGTTTTTAATAAAGTCTCAAATTCTCTGACACCTGGTTCTGGTTCAGTTTGCTCAGAAACATCACTGATCCAGTGATTTCAGAACCCTTCGGTTATGTTTGGCTCCTTACTGAGCTGTCATTAGGTCATCCTTTCAGAGGTACTTCAGATTCTGTTCTCTGATCTGGACCAGAACCGGATTAGACATCACAACAGGTTTGGAGAGGCTTTGAGTTCTGAAACATTTGGAGGTTCTTGTCATTCCACAGAACCTTGTGAGCTGGGCTGCTGTTAGGTTCTGCTGTTGTCCTCTCAGTTACGAACATGATCTTGCGACTGAGGTTCTGCTGTAGATTTATCGGACCAGAACCATTGCCCTGCTGCTTCATTTGTTTTGTAAATGTGTTTCCAATGTGGATTCGGGGCCGGGCCAGAATCTGATCCATGGAGTTCCTGACTCTAACAGCGAGCGGTTCAGCCCGACCCGCTTCCTGCCAGTGATTTCCTTTCAGGAAACTGGTGGGTGGGGGGGTAGATGTAAACATGGCTGATGGGTAGAGGAAGGCTGCTGACCCAGAGGTTCTGACCCACGGGTTGTGGGTCTGTTTTTACTCTGAGGATCAGCTCTGTGATTCTACTGTGGTCGGGTTCTGAGTTAGAAGTCTTAATGTGATCTCAGCACAGCAGGTTCCTTCTCCCAACAGAACCGGCCTGATCCAGACCGGTTCTTTATAGGAGCTGTTTCTATCTGTTGAAAGGAGATGAGAAAACTGCTGCCCCTCCCCAACCTGCTGCTGCCAGAAACATTTAAAGCGGTTCTCTAACGGTTCTGAACCGACTCTGGTCTCTGAGGCTCCATCAGATCATGTTTGGGTTAATATCTTCTGATCGGATGGAATTATTTATAGAAACCTGCAGCTTATAGATGTTCCACCTTAGAACATAATAAGAACAATTCAGTTCATACAAAACATTCACAGAATATTGAGAGAAGAGTGGAACAGATTTAAAGGGGCTATAGTGTTCATGGACTTCAGCCATGATGGATGGAGAACGGGTCAGAGACAGAACCTGAAAGGACGGAGGGAAGGACACATCAGTTTCTCTTTAAGTTGTCAATCGAGCGTTCCTCAGGTTCCCAGTCGGTTCATGTTTTCCATCAAATTTGGTTCCCATTTAAATATTCCACCTGCAGCTCGGTCATCTCCATCAGAACCAACACCTGAGCTTGTAGAGTCCAGCTTAGAGAGCCGTCCGGAACCAGAACAGAATGAACTCCTATATTAGTTCTGAATGGTCCAAAACATGGAAACATTCAGTTCTGGTTGTGATGCCAACACTGGTCCCTGTGAAACCGGTCCACTTGATCCTCAAGATCCAAAGCAACCGTCCCGCAGCATTAGGCGCAGGTGTCACCGCTGTGCTTTAGTGTCACAGCGCTTTAAGTTCTGAGCCCTATGATGGACCGGTTCCTTCAGGTGGACGGGAACAGATGCAGGTTTTCTATGGAGACCCAGGAGTGTTGGTGGCATGCCGAGGGTGAGTGTTTGGTTCTGCAGGTGGCCCGGCTCGGCCCGTCAGTACTGCTGTGGAGGTCTGTGGAACAGAAAGATGTTCTGTCGGGGAGGGAACCATGGAAGAATATCTGAGCCCTCAGAGAGCTGAAGATGTTGGTTATCAGCTGATCAGAACCCAACAGAACATTCTTCTGGGTCCAGAACCTAAAAGCAGCTGAGCTGTTAGATTCTGGATCTGTTCTGTTGACAGCAGGAGACATTTGTCCTTCTGTCTGAGTTCAGGGGACAGAGGAATCTGTCCTCTCTTTGGACCGTCATGGTTCTCCTTAACAGTTCCGGTCCAAGGGTTAGGGTTCTGAGGGTTAGAACATGGACCATCCTTTGGCTTGGTTCTGTTCACCTGGACAGACAGCTGGACCTGTGGGTCTCCAACCACTGACTAAGCCAGAAGGTTCCCTCCAGGGTTCTGATCCAAATCAGTAACAAACTGCAGACCAACAAAGAAACAGGCCGCACGCGTAGAACCAGCTCTGACTTTGAACAAGACCAAAACAGAACTTTAGAACCCAGATATCCAGATGTTTGCTCAGTCCAGTAGAACCAGTCAACGTTCTAAATCTTCCTGTTATAGAAACATTTACAGCTTGGAGCTGCAGAAGAACCAATTATAGACCCCAAATATTATTGATCCAGTTAATGAGAACAACATGTATCCGTAGAACCTTTATATTTGGTCCTAACAAAACGGGTCAGGAACCGAGCTATGTTGTCCATTCATTATATTTTGGATCTAATGCTCACAGAATATTGATTTACTTTTATATTTAACATGTTTGTTCTTCCAGGTTTTTGTTGGTAAAATGCTGTTTGTATAAAAGAAGCTTCGATCTTAAAGCCGGTCTGAAAATGAGAGAACTAGATGTGAAGTTTGTTGATGTGAGGAGAGGATCTTCTGGATTGGAGGACCACCATTAATGTTGGTCTGTAATAAAATGATTCCAGGTCAGCCTGAAGATCCCATCCTTTAAAGCCTTGAAAAAGATGGTTAAGAACCGTTCTGTTTAGGTCATGAGGTTTATTGATTTATTCATTATTTTTCCAGAAAAAGTTATAAAGAGCAGAGTCTACTTTTTTAATACAGCTTTCAGGAACTTGGATAAACTAAAGGAGCTAACGCTGTTCTGGATCAAAGGGTTCTGATCAGACCCTCATGATGACACAGATGAAATCTGTTGATTCCTAAATGGTTCCTTCCTGTTTGACAGGAAACTCTTCAGCCCCATGAAGAGGAAGTTCAATCTGTCAGGCTAAAATCCTTTAAACTAAACTTGTTCTCTTTAATAAAACCGCCGAGTCATCATCTGGTTGACAGAACCTGAGTCACTTTGACTATACAGCACTAACATTTGCATCACTAACACAAGATCTGCTGTGAAGCTGCTAGCAGCTGAACCTCAGTGAACCTCCAGAGCTTCGTCTCCATGGAGATGAGGGCGTTCAGGTGGAGTGTCGCTCCAGCAGCAGCTGCTCCTGCAGCTTCATCCAGCTGGAACCGTTTGGAAGCAGCAGGTGGAGTTTATTCCCACGTGGATCCGTCCTTGGCTGCCGCCGCTGCTGCAGGAGCAAACATGCTGATGTCATCAGCTCTGTAGAACACGCTGTCTCTGATTGGTCCATGTGCAGCAAGTGGCCCCACCCCCACCCTGAGCACCACAGCAGGTTCTGCTGAGGTCAACGTTCCTTAAATCAGCCTGGAAAACGTCCGGGTCCACTGCTACTCGGTGACTTCAGAACATGGTCCAAAGTTCCTCTGTCCGCCGGGCCGTTCCAGCAGAACTCGCAGGACCAGCGGGTCCATTAGAGCAGCTACCAGACAGTTGGGTCAGGGCTGGTTGGTATTGGTCCAGAGGAGTCAAAGGTAAAAATGAGAGTTGCCTCTCTGGGTCTGGATCTTTGGTTCTCCATTTGAAGTGGTTCTGATTGTCAAGGCTGGTTTTGGTCGGTCCATAAACAGCCATCTGCTATCCATTGGCATCGTCTGAAATTTATTGGCAGAACTTTTTGGATCGGTTCTGCTCATGTCAAAGCACTCAGTATTTTTGAACAGAACCAGGCTGATCAAATGTCTGTAGTTCTGAATGTTTCTGAAAAACCCCAGAACCACTCAGCAGTTCTGATCAGCTCCCTGTAGAACGTTGCCGGTTCCTGAGAGCTCAGAGGTTCAGTTTGCAGAGACAGACATCCCATAATAGTCACATCAACCACTTCCTGCTGGTTTCAGACAAACCGCTGTTTCTTTCAGCACCGCAGGAAGCCAATGACTTCCTCTTCTCACCTCCTCAGGCCCGGCCCGGCCCACCAGAACCAGCAGCTCCTCCTGTGACAGTGGTTCTGTCAGTGTGATCCGGTTCCTGTCCAGAACCGCTCCACTAACCTTCTGTTTTCTTCTTCTTTTCTCCAAACCTCTCAGGGTTTTTAAGAAGTCCAGCCCAAACTGCAAGGTGAGTTCTGGTTCCTTCTCTAACTGGGCCCTGCCCCCATCATGATGATGTTCCTCACAATGAGACCAGAACTTGACGGGTTCTGGTAGAACGCTTAGTGTGTTCTACCAGAACCCGTCAAGAGACAGAACAGAACCTCCAGCGTTTAAAGATCAGAGATGGACCGGACCAGACCTCAGAGCCCTGAGGAGGTTCTGTTCAGTTGGATCTGACGGTTCCGTCTCACCCTGCAGCTCACAGTCTACCTGGGAAAGAGGGACTTTGTGGATCATCTGGACCACGTGGACCCAGTGGGTAAGAGCCGGGCCAGAACCAAAGGTTGAAGGCCGGCCCTGCTTCTGGTTCTGGTTCTCACCATGTGACTGTTTTCCTCCCAGATGGAGTGATTCTGGTCGACCCGGAGTACCTGAAGGACAGAAAAGGTGAGCTGGACCAGAACCGAGGTTTGCAGAACCTGCTGCATCAGACGGGTTCTAGTAACCCAGAACCTTGTCATCCTGCAGAGGAGAGTTTTTCTGATGGTCTGGCTTTAATCTGTGCAATGGCTCCAGAAGCTGGGGTTCTGTTGGGCCCGGTCCAGCAGCAGACTGACTCCCCTTCCTCTTCCTTCGCAGTCTTCGTCACTCTGACCTGCGCGTTCCGCTACGGCCGGGAGGACCTGGACGTTCTGGGCCTGTCGTTCCGTAAGGATCTCTACATCTCCACCTTCCAGGTGAGGAACGTCTGCAGAGTTCTGCTGGGACAGAACCTGCACGTGTCACGGAACCAGAGAAAGCTCTGACTGCGAACCAAAACGTGCCGCCGGGTGTTAAGGTTCTGTGTGTTCTGCAGGCGTTCCCTCCGGTTCCAGAGGAAAAGAAGTCCAACAGTCGGCTGCAGGAGCGTCTGCTGAAGAAGCTGGGTCAGCACGCCCACCCCTTCTACTTCACTGTGAGTTCTGGTTCTGATCCATTCTTTAGCTACCTATTTCCTCCTGCCTGGTTTAATGTTAATGTTGAAGCTAAAAGCTGGAATCAAATATCTGAATCAGAACCGACCCAAACAAAACTATCTGTGACCCGATTCTGTTAGAGGGGAACATTTTGGACCTGTTCTCTGAACTAGAAACGGACCTGGAACGGGCCCAGCAGCCTCGCTGCTTTCATTCCTCAGATTCAATGTTTTAACCTCGGAACCTGGCCCGTCTGAGTGGAACTGGGTCAGTGTTGGTTCCTCGGCGCTCAGAGGACCCACCAGACTCCCGTGGATCCTCTGATCTAAGGGTTCTGACCCGGTTCTGCTGTTTCCTCCTCCACCAGCAGCAGCAGCAACCCAACAAGACCCACAGCCTTTTGTTGTGATCGTGTTGGACCTTCCAGAACCTTCCAGGCTGCAGACTCGGCTCCCCTGTTGGACAGAAGTGCTTCGTTTTGTTCTCCCTGGTGGTCATTTGCTGGTTCTGTTTCCTGGTTCTGACCCGTGCAGCACTTTGTTTTCTATACTAGGATGGAGGGATCTGAAAACCAGTCTGCCTCCCAGTTCTGCTCTCACTGAACACAGAACCAATCTAAAGTTCTGAAGCTGACGGGTTCGTTTGTTTTCAGTTTTTCTCGTTTTCATCAAGCCTGTTTCCTGAACCAGAACCAGCAGTAGAACTAAACCCGGTCTAGTCAAACATTGGATCGGATCAGAATGAAGCTCAGTGGAACTTGAAAGCGATGAACACCTGAAAGCTCTTAAAGTTCTGGTTCTAATGGTTCCAGGCCGCTCTGCTGCCCCCTGGTGGCCATAAGGAGCCCTGCTGCCTGAGGGGTTGGTAGGAGGAAGATGATGATGATGATGTCAGCAGTGGGTTAGAGGAAGAGGAGGAGGATGGATCAGATGATGAAGGCTCCTGGAGCAGGATCTGGTTTCTAACTGTTTCTGTTCTCTCCTAGATCCCTCAGAACCTGCCATGCTCGGTCACCCTCCAGCCCGGCCCAGAAGACACCGGGAAGGTAAGGCTGGTCCGGTTCTCATGGTTCCTTCAGAACATCCAACAGCTTTGAAATCTTTTAACAAGAATCGGTAAAAAAAAAATAAAAAAAAAGATCAGAACCTTGATTGGGTCCACATCAATCAGAATCTCTGGTTCTGGTAATCCTTGAATTGGGCTCAGTGGCGATCAGATGAACTGTGGTTCTGATGGCCCGGTCTGATCGCTGTGAACCTTCCGTCTGTCGCCCCGCAGGCCTGCGGCGTGGACTTTGAGATCAGAGCGTTCTGTGCCAAAACGATAGAGGAGAAGATCCACAAGAGGTGAGTGCTGACCCGTGTTACCAAGGCGACCTGCTGGGGGCGCCCCTCCAGGCTGCTGAGGCTGGTGTCGTTGGCAGGAACTCGGTGCGTCTGGTGATCAGGAAGGTCCAGTACGCTCCAGAGAAACCGGGTCCTCAGCCCATGGTGGAGACGACCCGCAGCTTCCTGATGTCCGACAGATCCCTGCACCTGGAGGCCTCCTTGGACAAGGAGGTAACCGCCGCCGCCATGATCCCTCAGTCCGACCCCTGAGTCGCATGTTCTGACTGACCTGTTTCCCATGATGCTCTCCTGCAGCTGTACTACCACGGGGAGCCCATCAGCGTGAACGTCCATGTCACCAACAACTCAACCAAGACGGTGAAGAGAGTCAAGATCTCAGGTCTCCTCCTCCTCCTCCCCTGTGCTTCCAGCTCCTCCTCATGGTTCTGATCAGAACCTTTCTGACCCGTTTGCCTCTCTTCTGCTCCCTGCAGTGCGCCAGTATGCCGACATCTGTCTGTTCAGCACCGCCCAATACAAATGTCCAGTGGCCCAGCTGGAAGCAGAGTAAGTCCCGGATCTGTTCCGTTCAAATGTGGGCGTTCATACCGGTGTAAGCATCCAGTTAGAAACTGGTTTAAACTGGTTGCAATAAACCGTATGTTACAGTTACAGTCATTCACTACAAGAACTGGTGACAATTTTCCCACAACGGTAAAATAAATTACTTTAATTTAGCTGACACCCAGTCAGAAGAAGCATAAACAAAATGAATGGGGGATGAGCCAAGTGAAAAAAGCAGTTAACGGCAGTATATGAAATGACATCAGTTAATCCTGTGGAACTGAGCGAGCGCAGAGATGAAGCTGGGCGCAGAAACATCGTGTTGGCAGTTGAGTGCCCGGCAGACAGGTTTTAATCGAGCGTGTGTCAGTTTAAAGTTTAAACGATTCTCTTTGTTTTTACTCACTTGCTGAGGCTCGTAGCTGCTCGCTCAGTTCGTGACACAAAAATGACGCCACAATGTTGAGCAAAAGAACAGGAAATTCAAAGCTTGTCTGAAAACTGTCGGGACCCAAAATAACACATCTAAGCTCTTCCACCTGCAGCACAACCAGCTGTGGAGATTGAAGATGTGCAAAAGGCTCCGTTACCTTCTAAAAAAAAATGTTTACAAGAGAGGAAACATGTTTTCCTTTTCAGTGACACATTGTTGAATGCTTGTACTTCATTGAAAGTAATATTTTATTTGATTTAGTCAGAATGTAAATGAAAAATAGATCTGTTGCATTTGCTGCACATGTTATTATTCTCAGATAGTAAAGTTAGAGCATTCATCAAGCGTTTATCGCTTTCGAGCTCAAACTGCCCAATTTATGGTCAGATTAATTTGGTCATATTACCCAGCCCTAGTGGGAAGCCAACTTTCTTTCAGCTAGTGGGTGCTAAAGTATAAACTGGTTTAAACTGGATTTCCTGTTAGTGTGATAGTGAACTGGTTTAAATTGGGCCAGGTTATTTTAAACTGGGGGATCGCTGTTTATTCAGGAAGCAATCAAGTTTCTAGAACATGTGGTCCGACGGTTGGTGCTGCTCACTCTGACCTGATCTAACTGGTCTAAAGCTATTTGACTAACAGCATCCTGTGGTTTCCATAGCGACCAGGTGTCGTCCAGCTCCACCTTCTGTAAGGTGTACACTCTGACCCCAACACTGGACAAGAACCGAGAGAAGAGAGGACTGGCTCTGGATGGGAAGCTGAAGCATGAAGACACCAACCTGGCCTCCTCCACCATGTAAAACACACACACACATCCAGGCGGCGTGTCCAGCTGTGTCTCTGTGGTCATATGACTTCCTGTCTTTTCCAGAGTGAAAGATGTCACCAACAAGGAGGTTCTCGGCATCCTGGTGTCCTACAGAGTCAAGGTCAAGCTGGTGGTGTCACGTGGAGGGTAAGATGCACGCTTCCTGCTCATCTGATGTCACTTCCTGCTCCTCTGATGTCACTTCCTGCTCCTCTGATGTCACTTCCTGCTCCTCTGATGTCACTTCCTGTTGGTGGAGCTGCTTAGACAGAGTGAAAAACAGTCCGGGTGATGTTCTACATAATGTGGGGACGGAGAAACCTGAGGCCAGATCATCAGCAGATGTTCCCCTCAGTCTAACCCTGAAGGATGAGAGTCAGAACCTGCAACCTCTGTGTTCTGTTCTGTGTCGGGTTAGCATCCGTTTAGGTTCTGCTCAGCGTTGGGTTTGGTTCCTGTAAATCAGAACCGGATCTTTGGTTGATCCTCTTCCCAGCCTGTTTACAGAACACTCGGTTGAACCGGATTGAAACCAGGATTAACTGCAGAACCAGTTGGAGTGGAAACCGCTTAGACCCAGATTAAAGTGGACATTAAACAGAATTTGACCCGGTCCCTCTGGAATGGATCATGGATTCAGAAAACAGTTTCTGCTCAGCTAACATTCTTGCTCCTGGTTCAGAAGGACCGGATGCATGTAAACCCTGGATCCCTTAGGTTCTGTAGGTCATGGGCATATGCAGGTGGGATGGTTGGTTTTCTAGATCCAGATGGACTTAGGCTGTTGGTTCTTGTGGTTCTGGACTCACTGATTCGGTTCTGGTCCATTTCCAGGGATGTGTCGGTGGAACTGCCCTTCATCCTGATGCATCCCAAACCCGTGGAGCCACCAACATCCCGCCCACAGTCAGGTGAGACACGCCCCCACAACTCACCGTTACCGTGGAAACCCCAGCTTACCCTGTGCTCTGTCTTTCAGCCGTACCGGATTCGGACCCACCCATCGACACCAACCTCATCGAGTTCGACACAAAGTGAGTTAGGGTCGTAATGTTCTGATCCGACGGCGATGGGTCGAGCTCTAACCGTCTGCCTGTGTCGTCCTCAGCAGCGTCTCCCAGGACGACGACTTCGTCTTCGAGGACTTTGCCCGCCTGCGGCTCAAAGGTGTCGTTGACGACAAGGACGAGGACTGCTAGGAGCTGACCAAGCAGCCGCCCCCTCGCTTCAGCAGAACCCCCCACCCCAACCCCTCCACACACACGCGCGTTCCATTCCCCAGCAGAGGAGGCTGACGGAGGTTGATGAAGGCTGACTGAGGCTTGCTGTTCTTCTTCTTCTCTTGTTTAACTGTTTAACCCCCACCCCCCACCCGTGCTCAGTGGGCAGGGCTTAGTGTCTCCTCTTCTCTCCCTGAAACGTCTCCAACAGAAATAAATCTGCTCAGAGGTCCAGTTGTTCCTCTGAAGCTCACCAGCATCCTCTGCTCCTGTCCTGACCCGCTCCAGTTCCGGTTCTTAGAACCCTCTGACCCAGCTGCTGGACTGGAAACCATTCAAACCATGAGGTGGTTCCCATCTAAATGTGACCTTCTGAGATGTTTCCTTCAGTCAGACCTTCAACAACAAAAAGTGGTCAGAGAATCTGGACCAGAACCAAACCCGTGGGTCTGAGTCAAACAAACAGAGAAGTTGTCGTTAGAAGGTTCTGGAGTTAAAAGGTCAGACCAAGTGAAGTCAGAACCATCCTGCAACAGGTTTCTCCCAGCTCTCCGCTTCCACCATCAGAACCAGCATTCCCACTCCCCTTTACGCCGACCCGTTTGGACCTGTGGCTGTTCTCTGCTGGCGGTTCGGGCCTGCCTGTTGTTGGTGACTGCTTGAAGGAACCCGTGGTACTTCCTGTTCTTCTGTCGGTTTAGACGGTGCCTTCAGAACCAGAACCGATCAAAGTTTAAATTCTTATCTTTCTACCATTCAGCCCAAAACAGACGGGTTCTGGTTAAAGCCGCCCGCTCTGTTGACGTTCAGATCATCAATTTGTTCTGGAGAACATTCTGGACCTCCATAAATTGGGTCATAAATCTGAAGGATCCGACCCGGGAATCTTTCAGACGGTGCCAAAGCTACAGGCGGCACAATGGTTTCCTTCAGCTCCCCCAGTCGTCTCTGATCCGAACCACATCAGAACCGAGCCCGTCCTCCAGTCCGGCTCAGCCGCTCGCTCAAAAGAAGTTTTTTTATTTTTTTTTTTTTTTTAAATTCCATCTGTTTCTCACGCAGTGCTGTGAATCGTTGAGCTGTGATTCTGTCCTGGTTCTGTCTTGGTTCTGTGGGGTAACTTCGCTCTCAGTGTGCCACGCCCCGGCCTGTGCGATGCTTAACATAATGTCTATCAACCAACAAGTGATCGGGGAACATAGAGTTCTTCTTCTTCTATTCTTATTATTCTGCTTCTTCTGATGAAGATGGTGACTATATTTACTGTATCATCGTCATCATCCGACCATGATTATCCTCATAATCGGTTCACTTTGTTGTTTGCCATGTATTTTTATTTTCAGATTTTTATTTTAGTTTCCTTTTTATTATTAAAGTGAAATGAACTAACAGACTCTGGGTTTGGGTCGGTTCTTCCTTCCTTCACCACACATCAAAATTAGAACTGGAGCCAAAGACAATGAGATTCTTCACAAAGCTAGTCACCATGGTAACGTATTCTGAGGGGCAAACTTGTTCTCAAGCGCTGTGAAGATGGTTTGAAGTTGGATATTTGTTTTCCACGGAGTTTGCAGCACTTGGCTCACGGTGAGTCTGAATCAGGAGCTCAGACTTCGCCTGCCGCTCCATGTTGCTCCCTAATCCCTTTACTTGGGGAGCGTCAACAAATTTCCAAAAACAAACACTATTAAGAGATAAAAATACATTCTTTGTCTTGTGACCAACTGAAACAAAACTAGTGGCAAATCGTTCTATTAGATTACAAACAGTGGTGCTTGAAAGTTTCCACACCCCTCCATTAAAATGGAAAAACATCAGCTCCCAATAAACTACATTTAAACTAACAAAGTAATTAAAAAAATGAAATAATAAATAAATATATATTTTATATATATGTGTGTATGTATATCTACTATCTATATAGAGAGATTCAGATAAATATTATAAATACTGATGGAGCTGCTGAGCTACAGGTTTGTTCAGCTATATTGAGTTAATCCCACAGGAGCACCTGTTGACAGGTGTTCTGTTCATGAGCAAGGCACTATAAGCTGTCTTGGACCGTTTGTTACTTAGAATTATATTTTATATTATAATTATATTTTATATTATAATTATAATACTTTATATTTTAAAGTAAGAATTCAAAGTCAAAATTTTATGTAACTAAATTATCATTTATTAAAATTGCGCTATTACATTTTCAGTTTTGTATTATTTGAATTACTAGTGTGAATTTATACATTTTAATGGGTGTATAAACTTTTAAGCACAACTGTAAAAAAGGCACACATTCAAGTCTTTAAAAATCTATTTAATTGTCTTTTACAAAATGTATTGTCTTCAATAGCTTCTAGGTCATGTGACCTACTGACTCAAAATCTGTGACATTGTTCTACTAGATGAGAGCTGAGGGACACTTGTTTTCCATTTGAAGTTTTTTTAATCATTTTACTATTTTGTTTTTTTTTTGCTTTAAAATCAAGCTTGAGTGTTTTTCCTTATCTTCCAGGTCATGTGACCTGGAAGGTTTGTTTTTCTGTTTAATAAAATACATTAACCTTTTTCACTTCAAGTTAGTGTTAAATTAAGACTTCAGACGCCGGGATAAAAGAACAAGATGGAAGACGCTGCAGAGTCACAACTCAGTACTGTGAGTAGTTAATGTTTTGTGTTCTGCAACCTGGAAAGATGTGAAAGTAAAGACATTATCATAAGGAAATGTCATTTGGAATCAAATAACATCTTTTCCAGCTTAACTGGCTATTTTCTGCATTTTGTTGAGTCCAGAGTCAGTACTGCTCAGGAGATGTCACTCTGTCACTATGCCCACTCTGCTGCTAATGTACATTGTAAATACACCTCATGCTGCTCTTTTGTTACTTGCCGTTATATTTCTTCATTCTTATTCTTTATATATATTCTATATCCATATTTTTATCTTAGTGTATATATTAATCTTTTTTATTGCATGCCTTATAGCCACAGTGTTTAGATATTTTTATTATTTTATTTATCCTATATTATATGTTGTATGTTTTATATGTTCATTATCTGTTTTATGTTGCACCATAAAAAAATCCTAGTTTGTGAACTCCTTCACTAACAATGGCAATAAACCTTATTCTGAGATCCTGCAACACGTCACATAGTCTTTGCAATGACAGTTCATTCAGCATCTTCTAAATGTATTTATACATTTGTGAGTTTGTGTGGAGGCCTTATATAATGGGTGTCCATATTTTAGTGTTTGGATGTGCTGCATTATTATTCTAGGAAAAACTGTCTTTCAAAGCAGCATTGACAATCACTGGTTGGGATTGAAACAAAATGTTTTATTTTAAAAAAAGTGGTAACATCAGTGACAAAACATTGGTTCACGTGGTCTTTGGATAAATGTACCAATAAAATAAAAATTAAGCTTTCATTTATGTGTATTTATAAAAAGCGAAGACTGATATAACAATGTAGTCAAAGTTAGAAAGAAATTAAAAATTAAGGTGGATTTCTATTTTCTAATTTTACTTGGTAAACAAATGGTAAAGCTGCGCTGCTCTTGAGTAAAATGTTTGGCTAATCCACCCACAAGAAGCTTGTAGAAGCTCTACTTCCAGAACCGAAGCTGTTCTGAGCTCATCCAGCTGGTCCATTTCTCTGTCCATGTCTAAAAAAGTGAGAGGAGACTCTTAGATGTAGAACCTGGTGTTACCAGCAGGGGGCAGCAGAGAGCCGTCCATCCAAACTGTTTTCCACGATGATCAAAAATGTTCAATTTAGAAACAAGAGGCCCAAACTTTTCATTTGATTTGGTTGAAATTGTAAAACAAAACACGTTTTTAACCAAACAATGATCTACTCAGAAAAATATTTAGCAGAAACAAGTGAAGGATTCGGACCAGTACACCACAATGGATTAGAACTATGAAAGTCTGTTCCCGGGCTAAAAGTAACAGCACCTTTTTCTAGATTTTAGTTATCACTCTGGATTTATTCAGACAACTTTAATTAATGTACCTGTCTGCTCTTCAGTAGATTTTGCTACTGCTACTGATGTCATCTTCAAACACCTAAAAGCTAAAGAAAATGGCGATAAAAGATACATTTTCCCTTTACAATTGTTTTTAATACACACACCCACACACCCATAC
>JAUZNJ010047623.1:0-31579 GCA_034780135.1 Jordanella pulchra
CCTGTTCTATCTTTCCTGTTCTACTTTCATTGCGGTGTTCATATAATCTTTAAAACATCCTGTATAATTATAATAAAGCAATTCATATGCATAAAACAAGCGGAACACTATGGCGTTAGCCCTACTGCTCCACTTGTGAAAGCAAAATCAGTTGGGCTCTGTTTGGCATCAAGATAATTATTCTTATTGCCACATCGGCAGACAGGACACTGTTAAAAAAAAAAGACTGGAACCATCACCTCATGAAGATTCCCAATAAAACAGCATTTGGGTGTTTCTAAACAGTTTCAGTTAGATTTGGGTCTGAACTTTGACTAGGCCACTGGACTACATGAAACATGTTGAACTACAGCGTTTACTTCTAGCTCTATGTGTGGGAGATGAACCTCTGCACCACTCTAGGTATTCTTCAAGAATCTTCCTCTTCAGCTAAATCAAGCTTTCTATTAACTCTTAGCATCCCCACAGCATGATACTGCCTCCACCATGTTACACCATGGAGATGGAGAGGCTTCTGCTACACTGTCTTAACATAAACTTCTGCATATTTAGGTCACTTTACAATACATGGCAGATTTTTTTAAGTGCCAGAATAACAGCAACCATTCTGCACCCTTCTTTCAGTAACACATCATTATCTGTCCTTTAGCTCCTTCGTTCAGTCTGTTCAGTGTGAGCAGGCTCTTTGCCCGAACAATGTCTTTTTTTTTAGTCTGGTCAAAAAAAGAAAACAAAAATAAAATGGCGGTGCTTTAACGTAAAAGCCTGATAAAAACAGGCTTTTACGTAAAAACAGGGCAAGTTATAGGATACGATCTGTGCTTCTTTTTTTTTTTATGAGCAAACTTCCCAAACTTGGACTATTGGGATGTAAAATCTCATGACCTCATTGTGCTTACATTAAAATATATTAATTGTATTTATTAATCCATTGCTAAATAACGGAATTAAAAAATGTCTTTTCAAATCCTATTTCTACACGGAAATTTAAAAATCTAAATTTATAAATCTGATTATAAATACCTTTCGTATTCACACTTTTAAAAAGGCTATTCCTTATTCCATTTCCATCTTCTTTTTTAAATCCTTTTAATCAGATTTATGAATTTTGGCTTTTAACTTTATATTTATAGAAGGGATAGGGAATATATTTTCAAATTTCAGTATTTATCCATAGATTGATACAATTTACAATTCCTCCGAGTCTCTAGTCACATCTGTTCTCTACTCCTCCATAGTTATGCAGTCTACAACAAGAAATCTTTTCTCAAATACCTGTATTTGCCTGAATGTTATTAATAAATAAGGTAAGGACCAGTTAGGCTAAAAAAAGACAACACTATAGGTCTTGGCTTGTTTTTAGCATAGGTGTTTGCCAGCTGACATGCTTGTGCAGCAAGAGGCTGTGGATTAAAACAGCTATCTGATACTCCACAGCTGAAAAAATGAATAAAACAAAGCTGCTCATTCAAACACTTCTTCGGCCACCTAATCTTTTTTTTTTTTTTTAAATCTCAGTAACTTATTAAAACGTGAGTATATTTTAACCCCTGTACATGCCTTCTACAAGCACCATAATCCACCTGTTTCTCCGTCCTACAAAATGCATTACCCTTGTAATAATAAATCTATATCATAAAATCAAGAACCAACCTGTTTGGGTTACAGATCTCCATTTAACATTTAGAGCTCAGGTTGATTCAGTGTTAAAAGCATGCAGATAAGGTCACTCTTTAAATTAAAGTCTATTTGTTTTTACCACATTCAAGTCATAACGACACAGTCCATGCTAACCTGCTCATGTGATGAACCATTAGCAGTTACATGCTAGCAGGCTAGCACCCAGCTAAAAACAAACAACAATCCCAGCTGCTAAAGCTAAAGCTGGCTAACCTTCTGTTAGCCTCCTCTCGGCTCCATACTGGGTCCCGTTGCTGCCGCTGGTAGCTGTTAGCATGGTGGCCAATAAGCGTTTACTGCTGCTGGGGCGTCTCTCCGTCCTTCGGTCAGCCTCCTGAGAGCAGACGGTGGTCGTGGCCCCTGCACCATAAGGGCCCCAGTGTGTGAGAGAGACACTGTTGCTGACAAGGTTCGCTGGGTTCGGTTCTCTGTTAGTTAAAACTCTTTTTTTGTTGTTGTTTTATGTTTTGCTGATTTGAGAAAAATCACATTTCTGACGTCATACATTGAACAAAACCTTACCTGTCAAAGAGTCTGATTTTTTATTCTTCTTCACGATCCGTTAAAATCTCACTATTTGTTTTAATACTTGGCTTTAAAAAAATAAAAAAAATGATTTAAAAAAGCATCAACTTTTTATGCTATCTGATTAATTCTGATTTTGTACCAAACGCTTTCATAACCACACTAGAACCTATAAACCGATATATGCAACTGTTTACAGAGAATGATATAAATATACCATATCTCAAAAGCTTACATGTTTCGCTGAATAATATTATTAAATTTTTTTTAATAAAAATAAACACCAGTTGACTTTGTTGCCACATTTGAACCATTTAGTACAATAGAATTTTGATAAAGTGTCCTGATCATAACAATATATTATTTTAACCATTTTAACTCAGAGAGTTTCCTATAGTAATTGTGTATATTTTAAGCACTTGTTTCAATTTGTAACTTAATCCAGAGAATTTAAAATAATTTTTTGACTTGCTTTAAAATTAGGTTTGCATATATCAACATCTTATCAACATCTTTATGCATCTTGAGAGGATGATTTTGGGAAACTTCTGATTTTATATTAAATTACACATGGAGCTTCCTTCTGTACCATCATTGGAAAATAAAAAGAAATCGTTCAAGGTATCAAAATGAAAACTCCCCACCCCTGGGTTTTTTCATCCTTAGGTCTGATTTACGACGCCGCATTAGTTCAGTTCAGACAATTACATGTTTGTGTTGTTATATAGGTTAATTCTATTACGTAGTTCTACTTACACATCATATTGTAAGTACTAAAAGAAAAGTTTCTCCACTACTTTATTTCAAATGTGAGCACATTGCCTTTATAGCATACATGCTGTTTAATTACACGTACGGCCCTTATGTTCCTTTTAAGAACCTTTTAAAATATCCCAATACAGTCATTATTTTTCTTAATGCCTTCCTCTATATAATGTCCTACATTTGCCTGTACATATATGTACAGCATTTAGTTACATGAGAAATAACAGAAAGTAGGTACCCCTCATTTCTATATATTTTGTTTAACTGCCCTGATAAAATTAGAGGGTTCCCATTTTTTTGTTTGTTTGTTTGTTTGTTTTAAACCACAGCTCAACATGTGGATAGGAACAATAAAATAAGAAAACATGTGTTCATTGAAATATGGGTATTTCAGTAGAAACTGTAAAGAGTTATACTGTAGGAAGTCTAAATACCAGCACGTCCATTCCTTCTCTTAAAGTAATGCTCTTAAACAGCTGATAATATTGGTTATATTTGTAAGAACAAGATATATTTGTTTGTTTTTTTATTTTATATCAGCTCAGATGAGAAGCTAGCTAACATACATACCAAACTTCTGCATATCACTTTATTACACACTTTCACTCCCTAAAAAAACAGTTTGACTTTCTGTTTCACAGAACATTGTTTGCAATACTGACACCTAGTGGCTTGTAGCTATTATAACATCCATTAATAAGCTTTTCTTCCTGACTCGTTTCAGTCTTCTGCCCCCTCAGGCTTGATTGTGGAAGGCACGACTGTCACGACTGGCCCATCACCGCCACTCCATTATCCGTGGCTAAAACATAAAAGTACAAAAACAGGATGTGAGATAGAAACATTTTCTAAACAAAACTGCAAAGTTAAATAGATCATTAAAATTCCTTTACAGTTTTTTTTTTTTACTAATCAGATGGAGTTTTAGTGCAAAATGTGGGTGAAAAGTAACCATTCTAGCCATAAGATTCAACATTTACAACAAAAATCAATACCCTTAAAAGCTTTATTTTTTTGTGATCCATTTCAGTAAGTGTAAAATTATTTAGCATGAAGCACTGCATCAGTGCAGAGTAGCATGGAGGCGATCAGCCTGTGGCTCAAATGAGGTGTAGTGGAAGCCCAGGTTCCTTTAAATACAGCCTTATAACAGGTTTTCTGTTGCCTTTCTGCTTGTGCAGACGGCTGGAATTTAGTATCTCCTGCAGACATGAACAGGGATATAAATTGGGGTACTTTAAATGTGAATGTATTATATATTTTTTACCATATTGATCAACAATCTCAGTAATATTCTTCACTTAGATTAACTGTGAGACAACAGAGGGAGGAGCTCAGCCAGGGTTCCACTATATAGAAGAATGGATACCAGTATAATACAAATTATATGGGTGATCATCTCTCCCAGCTAATGATGCTGATTTCCTTTTGATGCAGCCAGTGCTTATTTGTTAATAACGTAGATACCAGTTAGAGCTGCAAGCTTGGAAAAACAGAAAAAAAATAAAACACATCAAATAAAGAGCAAA
Source organism: Jordanella pulchra (assembly GCA_034780135.1). Taxonomy (NCBI): domain Eukaryota; kingdom Metazoa; phylum Chordata; class Actinopteri; order Cyprinodontiformes; family Cyprinodontidae; genus Jordanella; species Jordanella pulchra. The sequence goes on from JAUZNJ010047623.1 coordinate 4,500, forward strand.
AAAATTCTTTTTTTTTTTATTTTAGTTTTTTTCCCAACATATCTGTTTTTTTTTTTTTTTGCATTTATAGATTTTTTTCAAGCAGATTTCATCACTAACACTATATCAGAATTTTAGTTTTAATATTTCTCTAAAATTTGATCAAATATGTTTGCATGTATAAATATGTAAATCCATTCTTTGCATTGGGTTTAGTTGGTTTCTATTTGTTTTGTTTTTTTTTTATTACGATTCGTGTTTTACATCAAACAGTTTAAAGTAAATGATGTCTGCCTTCCTTCCTGTTACACTAGACTGTAGGAACCTGCATGTCCTGCAGCATCAAGTGAAAACTATCAGCTGGTGTTTCTTACTCTGTCTCATCAGTGGTGAGGGCTCCTATCTTCCTGAGGGATGTCCGTATCAGGCAGATCCTCTCCCACCACAGCACGTGGCGCAGCCTCATTACTTGACGATGAAGTTTGGCAGCTATGGCAGGATCCTTTGTCCACCATTAGAGCCACAGATGATGAAGGCTCTGGTTCTGGGGCTGAGAGAGCTTGTTGGTTTCGTTCGGTGGAGGCTGCTGCCAGCTGAGTCGTCTCACCAACTGTCCCAGGTGTGATCTGCTCAGATTGTGTCTCCTCCTCGTCTGGTGTTTCCCCTGCATTGACAATAACCTCCTCAACAGGTGAGGATTCATCAGAGGAGGAAGAATCTTCCTGTGTTGAGGAGAGTGTTTCCTCAGGAGCGGAATCAGGCATCGTAGTGATGTCTTTAGCTTCAGGGATTTCATCAGGAAGGGGAGCAGCTCTTTCTTCCTCCTGCTCCTCCTCCTCTGCAGACAATTCTTCAACAGTTAAACCCTGCGTCACTTCTTCAACATCAGCTGACTCTTCTTCCTCACTAACGACAGCTGCCCCTCCAGATGTTTCCACCGTGGTCAATTTTGAAATTGCCTCCAGAACTTCTGGTTCAAGAACCTCCATGAAGGAGTTTAGCTCATTTACATCAGTTTCCATTTGGTGCAGAGCGTTCACCAGGCTGTCCTCGCCCACAAAGGCGTTGATGATCTCTAAGGTGGAGGTAGCCAAGGCCTTCGCAGCTGTTTGCAGATTGAGTGACAGCAGGAACTAATCAGGATTTTCTACAGAAACACCAGCTTTAAAACTACCAACAGTATATTCTATTTAAACCAGACACACTTTATGTTTCTGTCGAGTGAAACATGATTTTAAAATCTAGGTTCTATAGGTGGTGTCTATGATTAGATGGTCTATTGAAAGCTACCAGGCCGGTTCATGCTCCTTGTGCAGTTGCGTTTCTTTCTTTTTGCATGAGAAATGGGGGCACAGAAGCCCCTTTATAAAAACAAAACCCAAACCCTTTTGCTTAAGTAGCCGGTAGAATAAGTTTTCCATTGCTTTTATGTTTATGCAATCAAACATAGCTGCCCTTCCTGCTTGCTGATGGGAAAACAGAGATCAGAGTGTTTTTGCTGTCAATCCAACTGTGCTCATGTTGGGTGAGGCTAGAACTCTGGCTACACCCAACTAGGAAATTTGTAGAGATGATTTCCTTGCAAAGCGGCACTGTTTCTGGGGCTGTTTGTGTCATGGAAGCAGCCACATAAAGATACCGCTATCAAAGTGTGTATTTTAACACAGAAGGGCTGATGGAGTCATTACTGGTGAAAGTCAAACATGTTTAGCACAACTTTGATGTTAAAGGTTCCACATGATAGAAAGATTAAGGCTGGTGCACTGAGTAAATATATAGATATATTCAAGAATTTCTTTTTTATATATATGTTGCATCTAATTTTGATACATCTTTTATTCCAGTATTTTTTTATTTACAAAAAAAACAATAAAACATGTTTTATAAAATAATTTTTACAAGAACTTAAGGATAATTGAGGCAGCCTGTTAGGTGAAATCTAGATTTTCTAAATTAACTAACAGAAAAACAAACCGTTTGAAAATAGAAAACTAGACATTTTTTGCCAAAAAAAAGCATAAAAATGTAGAAAAATTCACAAAACTGGTTTTAAAGGGCCTGTAATAATGCAAAATTAACTTTGAGCTGCTAAGTCTGATACTATTCTTTCATCTAAACAAAGTGGACATGAATTCGCTTGATTCATGTCTGTCTAAGTAATCCTCATGAATCCTGTTCCCAGTGAACAAACCGCCCACTTTCTCCCATCAGCGAGCGATGATGTGATCATCTCTGCTCAGTTGAGAAGATCTTTTAGCTCCTAATCTGCACAGCAATACCAGCTGCTATTTTTTAGCTGTTGTCTAAATCCTGAAATGTCATTTTCAGCAGTAAGAAGTTTGTTTATCCTTTTCTAAAAAAGAGCCTAAATCCTATATATATGCCTGTAAGTGACTTTAAGAAAGTTAAAAATGCATGATTTAGGACCTTTAAAAAGCTAAGCTTGAAAAACCTCCCAAAGAAAAAAATATCAATAATATTGGGTAATGAACAACTCTAATCTGACTAAGACATGGCCTCCTGTATGTCAAGCAAATGGTAACTCTGGAGGAGCTGCAGAGACCCATAGCTCAGGTGGGGGAATTTGTCGTCATGCGCTCCACAAGTCTGGTTACTGAAAAAGAAAGATGCAATATATGTGGAAGAAAAGCTGCAGTCAGAAATGACTGTAATAATACAAGATGGACACAGGACATCACTCTGGACTCACTATCATCACTCTGAAACATGTCAAAGGTCCTGTTGTGCTGATCAAGGTTACATTTAGCCAAAAAATCTGGTGTACAGATTTTTAGCTGCGCTTTGTAAATACTTTTATTTTTACTTTTTGGTGCAGCCTGGTAATTTATCTCCAAACCAGGTAACAATGTTTCAGTCGCACAGGCAGCAGGAGCATGAATCTGGACCTGAGGGGAAAAAATCTGGATTTCTATAAGTTTCTACCGTCATCTATGGAGCAAAAGGGTACAGTATTAAGAGTCTCTGATCAGAATCTGTTTAAAAAAATCATCAATTTTTGATAAATATCTAAAATGTTTTCAATAAGAGACGATACAGTGTATATATGAACAAATCAAGGTTCAATGGAAACTTAATTTGATTAAAACCCTTCAAACTTTCTCATTATCCAGTGATATTTTTAATCTTTTTTGCTTTGATCGCACACCTTTAATGCCCAGATTATTACATTTCTGACAGGATGAAAGTTTTACAGTGAAGAAAAAAGGGGACTCTAAAACAATCAGAAAAATAGCTTAAAGATATTAGATATGAAATCTATAATGACACAGATAAGGTGGGAACAACTGGAAATAAGCATTTATTGGTTTTCTTTTTGTTATATTTCTTTACTCATTTGTTACTGAGGGAAAAAAATCAAATGGAGCCTGGAAAAGAAAAGCCAGGAGGTGTTTTCCTTTTTTTTGGCCACACTTCAGTCACTGCTCAAAAGCGCCATGAAAGCTCTCTTCTATTACTGTTTTTTTTTCAAGTAAAGATCTTTTTTTCCAGCAGTAGAACCGACATTTGGATTCATGCCGGCTGTCTTTTAAAATAGGACAAAACCAGGGGATTTTGTTTTTAGGAATGTAAGGAAGGTAAAGAAAAAAAAAAACAAATCACCCAAAAAAACAACAAAGCAGGACTGATGAACCTCCTGTGTTTAGAGAACATATCTATTGTTATCGTACATAAGTGAACTGGAACATGGTCCTTTTACTTTCTGTTAGAGAATGAGGTTCATGGGTCCCTGAGGTCGGGGAATCAGGGATACGACTCATCTAACTCCTACAGAGCAGCTTTCTAGATGAGCCCTGCTGAGCCCTTCCACCTTCATGCAGCCATCTCTGCAGCATGGGAGGCTTCAGGCTCAGGGGCTTCAGAGGGAGTCTCTGCATCAGCAGGGGCTTCATCTACTGCTGCCATACCGGCGGTCTCTGCTTCTGCATCCTCAGTAGATGGCACGGCTGCGTCTTCAGAGGCAGCTTCAGGAGGTGTCTCTTCCTCTGCAACTGGATCAGCTCCTTCCACATCTGCAGGCTCGGCCTCTGCAGCATCTACCTCAGGCTTCTCTGCAGCTGCTGGTTCTTCTGACGCCACCTCAGATGTCGGTTCAGCTGATGTCTCAGCTAGTGGTTCTGAGGAAGTGGAGAGTGTTTCGGCAGCTGCTGGTTGTTCTGAGGCGACCTCAGCTGTAGGTTCAGCTGACCTCTCACCCTCTGGTTCGGGGGCGACAGATTGGGCTGTAATCTCTGCTCCTAAAGCTGGTTCCTCCTTTGCAGCTGATGTAACTTCAGCTGCAAGTTAAGAGGTGCAGAACAGATTTAAGCTGTCTTATATTTTTTTATCTATAAAAAAAGTAACTTAATCAACTTTAACCTAAAAACTAAATAGATTAGATCTCTTATCTCAACTGAAGCTGTTAGATCTTACCTCAGATGCACGATATTATCACACATTGAATATCGCTTCACAACATGGTTGTTTGCTTGTATTACTGCATTGAAACCTGTTAAATTTATTTAAAAAGTAGTTTAAGTATTTGGTAGGAGGCAAGATTCATCCTATTTGGCTCCACCTTTGATGACAAAGGTGGAGTTTTGGGTTCTTTGGTTCTGACCTGCAACAAGGAGCCGAGTTTCAATGCATTTAAAAGCCATACTTTAAATATCACAGTGGGTCTTTTTTTATGGGGTAACACTATTTCTGCTTTTTAATAGCTAAGTGGATATATTAGCCATTTTTTACCATTTGCTTTATGGATTCTCATGCATCAGGGGTCCAAAGTGCTAAAATCTCCCAGATCAGCATCCATCCAAATAAGTTCAGTCAACATATTGTGCATCTAAACCAACAATATTCAGATTTTATACTTGTTAGCAGCTCAGGGCACAGAGCCATGGTTTCTTCATGCTGAGCAGACAAATAGCTTGCAGACATAGATCCAAACAGACAGGCACAATGAAGCTATTGAGCGGAGTCATTCTACCATGTGTGAATCTGGGTGGAGCAGTCGGAGGCTTCTCTAAAAAAATGTTTTCAGGCTCGCTGCACTTATTTTCAGTTTGTTTAAGCACTTCACCGTTTATAGTCACCTTACAACGAACAACCGAACACCTTCTCATACCTTGCTAGGAGCTGTGCGAGACACTTTCATTGCAGCATCTGAATCGCAGTAAGACATAGCGTCACATATGATGGAGGTACAAGTATTTACGGGCAGGAAGAACAACGCTCATGTTTTAACTTAAAGGATTTGGTCGTTATCAAGTTAAGAGTAAAAACATAGATTTTTTTTGTCAGCTGCCCAGTTCTTATTGGCTCCTGCTCAGTCTGCACTTTTCATATCCACAAAACGTAATGAACTAAAGCAATTAGTTGCCATAGAAATGAATTTATAATTGAATATGTTCTGTTATTGACTGGTGATTTGCTCTGATATTAGTTTGAAACAATCAGTCATGTAAAGTGACAGAATAAGACCTCGGATAGAATTGGAACAACTTTGTTTTATGTTTTACTCAGATATTCTTAGAGTCACTTTATACTGACAACATATGAGTCTAAAACAGGTAGAACCTGATTTTAAAACAGAATCAGCAGAAACAGGTTTGAACCCAGCGGTGTATTTGGTGCAAAAAAAAAGGACTTCTTTTTAAAGACAGGCTCCTACAGCAGCCAGCCTGTCGTAATTTTAACAATACAAACAGCTCTTACAGAACATAATAAAGGGCATCATTGAAACATTTCACTGTTGAAGCTGCAGTTTTGTTGGTCACTGCATTATGGGCCCTCCTCCTTTGCTGTGATTGCCCTGGTTTGTTTTTATTCATCCTGACCAGACTGACTTACAACCTGTTTCTTGCTGGCCAGGCTGTATAATGACAACATACATTTACTTTAACTAACTGATTATCATATCAGATTCATAAAAACAGCTTCAAGGATGGAAGTTTTTTCCTGGTTCAGCTGGAAAGTTTGAACAATACAACACAGACCACATAAGGCTGACCCTGGAGAATAGAGCAATAAAGTGTGTTTCTGCATTAGCTTCTATCTGATTGATCTCACAAACTAATGTCCATACATACTGCACGCCTATTACTATAATAGGGGTGCAGTTAATAATAAATATGAAAAAAAAGGTTTGTGGAGAAATCCTCTCGTAAGAAACAGCATTTGTCTTTTGCTTGTGTTGAAAAATGCTGTGATTTTACCTTTCTGCTTTGAGCTCATGTTGGCCAGTCTGTCCTCGTAACGTTCAGTGTCACCATTAACTGTTTTATAGGCCTGAGAAACAGAGAAACGGGACATGACATCAGTATAGAACATTCATTAGACTAAGACGTGTCCCGTACACACGGAGGCAGCAGACACACGTCGTTCTCTGGGTAAATAAGGCTCTTCTGTTCATGTGCCACAGACAACAACATGTGTGAGTGAAGCTAAGATGATGTCTGGAGTCCAGCCTGGATTCTGCTGGAATGTTAATTGACTTCAATTGAAACCAGAAAAAATATCAGCCAAACTTAAGAAAACTGACATTACTTCCCTAAGAAGCTGATAATGCCTCTGATTTGGTCCATTTTGGTGTTGTTTTTTGTAATTACAACTAAAATGATAGAATAGAATAGAATAGAATAGAATAGAATAGAATAACATTTACCCACAGCTTTCCCATTGGTGCACAATTACAATAATCAGAAGTTATGAAGAATAAAATAGAGGTGATATTAGCAAATTAAAATAAATAAATAGATACATGATGGGAAACTTTCATAAGGACAAAAATAAACTAGAGACACGCAGGAAACACGACAAGCTAACTGTTGCTAATAAAACAAACAAAAAATGGCTTCACACATATGAACCTCAGTCTGAGACTGAAGGAGAGGAAGTTATTGGTGCTGGTTTATTTTGTGGAGGAAACATCCAAGTTGAATAACGAGGTAATCAATACTTTACACTGGTAATGGTAAAAACAATGTTTTTCAAAGACATTTATTGGGGGAGATGTTTGCAGGTTCTCTTGTTAAAGCCGATTTCAGATTTTTTTTTAAAAGAGGAAAAGATTGAAAAGTAGAATCTAATCTGAAAAAGAAATGGATGCCAAATAATATTAACATCCTTCTAAATAATCGGTGTAAATATCTGTATTGGCATTAAAACAAGCAAGCTCTTTAAGGTTGGGAGAGATTTATGTCTTAATCTGCAGCTCTTTTCACAGATTCTCTCTCAGAATAGCTGCTTTAACATTACTGGCATCCAGGAGAAACCTGTTGGTAACAGTAATAAGATAACTGAAGATTTGTAAAAATCAAAATGCATCTGTATTTATTAGAGTTAATGCCGGTCGTCTTCTATCTGATTAAAATGAAAAATATTTTGTGTTTATCTGTATCAGACTGAAATCTCTGCAAATTTTATTTGCAGATTATCTGAACGGCATCGATGTCCAGCCGTTGATTCTGGACTAACTTTGGATCTTAACATTAACTAAACCATTGCAACACCTGAATCTGCTATAATATAAACCAGTCCATTGTAGCTCTGGCTGTGCAGAGCTTTTGCTTTTGTCCATGGAGAACCTCCACTCCAGATTAGAGTATTTTGTTTTACCTATCAGACTTTCTTTAAGCTGCATTCATCTTCCCATCAACTCGTTCCTTTTCTAGACATGGAAAATTATTCCAGCATGATACTGTGGCCACAGAACTTCATCACAGAGGACAGTGTTTTATGTGCATATTCACTGTTAGCTTTCTACAATGCTTAGCATTTTTCAAGCAAACCAGAAGGTAACAGTTATATTTTAATCCCAATAAAATCTGTTTATAAAAAAGTTAAAAAGGTTTGCAGCTTTAAATTGACTAAATGTTTGCAACGTAAACCTTCAGCAAACTAGAACTTGTTTCGAAGTTAACAAGAGTGAGACTTTCTTTAACAAATTGGATCTTTATCTGAAAAATTTTGATTTTTTTTCAGCACTATGCTTAAATGTAAAAAAAAAAAAAAAAAGCTGAGGTGTGACTTTTTTTCTCATTACATATATTTGCTGTGCAACAGGTTTCCAGAATTACGATAAGATCTGCAATGCTCACATAGACGACAGCGGCAGTAAGGCCTCCTCCGCACAAAACAACATACGCCATGTTGCTGGAGCCTCCAGGAACGCCAAAGGCCATGTGTCGCACCGGAGCAGCTGGGAAACAAGAGTTTTACAGCATTAGTGTGAAAGCATGGGCAATAACAATAATAAACTACTAAATATGGACACAAAAAACATATTTAAAAGTCCTTATTCTCCTAATAAACCTTATAACACACGGAACTAGATCAAACCTACTGCATTGAACACAAATCTGAATTCTCCCTTCAGTAAGCTGTCGCTCCAGCAGACTGCATTGTAACGGCAAGCCTCCGCACATTAATCCAGTTACACAACGTAGCTCTTTGTATCTGTGGACACGGAAAGATTTAGCAGAAGCCAAGCTAAACACAGAACTGTCCCTTAGTTTAACCCCGGCACAAACAGAAAAACACTTCCTGTCTAAAGCATTAAAACTCTTCATAGACATCCAGTGGGTTCGGACTCATCAAAAAGTTCAACAGGGGAATCAGTGCAGGCCCCTTTGAATAGAATGTTCTTGATGAGTTGCTGACGGTAGTCAAAGCCCTGAATAAAAAAACTATCTCAGACGTCTACCAGAAGCTAATCTGTCTATCTAGACAAAGAGTGTGTCAGTGGTGCAAAGGGTGATCTCCTTGTAGGACCAGGGAGGGTTACTTTGAATGTGACTCATAAATCAGATCTGGTTTACATGTTCAATCTCCAGGGTGCACCGCCTTCAAGCTCTATTTCCTGGGTTAGAGTTATTTTTTCCGATACCTGGGCTGAACGTATCGGATGACATCTGGTACGGATCCGATCCAACTGCTGCATGAATGAACCGTATACCTTGCCATGAGAGATGGCTTCAGACTTGGCAAACACATTGTTTTAAAAAAAAACAGAACAGATAGATATAAATATACTTTATATTATTTATTAACAAATAAAGTGTTTATTAACAGCAAAAAAAAAAAAAAAATAAGTAGCACTTCAGTGTAAATTGCACTGGATTGGATTCCTTCGCCAATATCCGATCCAGGTATCGGATCGGTGCATCTCTGGCTATTAGAGCTGTGGAAGCAATAAAAATAGCATGAAATGTTGAAATTTCATTTGGTTTTTCTTGAACATTTCCAGGAAGTGGGAATCTATAGAATATTTATGGCTCTAACCAAGCATCTCTCATCCCAACAATGTAAACAGAGCAACAGATTGAAGAACTGAAGATTAAAGAGGTTTTCATTTTGGCTCTTAAGTCCTTGATCAAATGTATTTTTGTCATATTTGAGTAAATAAAATCTTTTCTTTTAATTACTTTTAAAATTAGGTATTTGAATTGTTTTAGACTCCTAATCCCTTCTTTAGTTTGTCTGCATCTTGCTTTTCTATTTTAATTGAATGGGCTTCTTTTCACAAGCGTCTTGTGAATATCTTTCCTATTAAAGCTGACTTCTCTTTCTTTTACATTTATAAAGCTGAGCAGTCATTAATAGTTAACTACCAAAGGAAACTTTTCCATGACATTGGTTCTAGGGTTTAGAAATGAGCACTGCCCTGCTGTGGGTGCGTGTGTAGCTGTCGGTCCTTCCTCCTGCTTTAATACCCATGACACAGCAGCTCCGTCTGCAGGTTATTTATAAGGGTAATCAGTTAATCCCTGGGGATTCCTCAAGTTCAAGCTACATGTAAAAATGAACACAAATAAAGCAGCATTGGATCCATCTCTATCCTCTTTGTCTCAACTATAAGGTCACGCCATAACAGTTTTCCCAGTAAAGCAGCAGTCAGGTTACATTACATTACAGCTCTTTGCAAGACTTTTTTGAAGCAGGAAATTAAATCTGCCTCCTGCCCTGAGGACAGATTCCAGAAGCTCAGTCTCTGAATGAAAGGGATGATCAGGGGGAAACATGCAGGCATAGAAAACAAAACAAAAACAACTAGAAATCTAAAAGACAAAGTAGAACCCAATAGAAATGCTCCCAAACTGTGATTTTATACAGATGCCTCAACATTATAGAGCTTGAGTTCAGAGATAGAAATGCTGGAGGGGGTAAATTGTTATAGTTTGAAGGATTTTGCATGATTTTCATATAATGACTGATTCCACAGATGATCACGGTAAAAAGACATGAACTGAATTTTAAAAAAGCAACTATCTGCACAAATATGGAGGAAGTTTGAAACATTTTATCCACAGTCTAAGAGTTTAGCTGCAGATGAGATCATTTAATGCTCTCCATCCAGGACAAACCTCCCCCACATTGAAAGCCAAATAATGTCTCTGTGAGAAATTATTTCTCCCAAATTTCCCTGAATAACTAAAGAAGCAGCTGATGCTTGGGTTAAACTTAAAAAAAAAGGCGGTTTCATCAGCTCCAATGGCAGTAAATGAAATAATACTGGACTAGATGCTAGAAGGTGGAAGTTAAACAACATACTGCTCTTGGATAGAGGCATCAGAAGCCACCGCGCCAGGGGCCCAACTCTCTGCCATGCCCGTCTGAAGAACATGTTGATGGCTTCTCAGCAGCAGGAGACCCGGTGCGTCTGCCTTCACTCGCTGTGTGGAGATAAATGATACGGAGCGCTCTACTCTGGGCTCATAGAAACAGTCCTCTGTAAAGAAAAACGCGCGCCCCCTGCGGGTGACATTGGAGAAATACAAATGCTTTGAAGAAATGGATCAGCTTTTATTGCCTCTGTTTATTAAAGAACTGAATGTTTCTGATCTCTGCACATATTGAGCTGATTTTTCTACTCGTTCCATTATTCAGTAGGCCTAATGGAGGCCAGAACTTTACGATCTCTCTGCAGTGTGTGAGAAGACTCAGACATCCTTCTTACCAAACAGATTACAGGCCTGTTGGTCTGAGCTGTGGTTGCATAACCATAGAAACCGTGCCAGGGCAATAATGTGCAGAGTTCAGAGGTCAGAGACAAAGACAAACTCAAATGGAGTCAGAGAGGGAAACAGGAGGCCAACAGGCCAGAAATGATCATGGATTCAGTCTCTAAAGCTAGAGCTCAGTTCTTCCTTTTAAATTATATCTACATGTGATGCTCTACTGTAATTTCCCATTGTTTGTTTGCAAAATATTGATTATTATGTTTTCTAGATGGATTCGATATTTGTTTTTAAAATAGACATTATTTACAAAGGGGTCCACCTGTTTAGATTGAGCTTCATAAATGATAAACCACAAAAAAGGCAAATCAAAAAGTGTCTTAATTTTCCACACATTTAATGCTCCTTCAAGTGAAAGTTAATTTTCCACGAGAAATTAAAGAAAAGGAAGCAAAGTTCAAATTTCTTTTTTTTTTTTTTTTGTATCCTTGGAGCAGTAATCACTGGGAATACTTTTTTTTAAAGATTACAAAAAAGTCTGAGGTTTTTTGAAATAAGTTCAGCTGTCCTGTCGTAGGATGAAAAGGGTGTACAATTGATGGAAAGTGATACAATATACAAAGGTACTATGTACAAAGGTGTCAGAATGGGTGGAGTAATATCAAAGTTAGAAATAAGTAAACAGTCTTCATAATGATGCAGCGCAAAGCTTCTAGGCTTGAATCCTGACCACAGTCTTTCTGCTTGAAGTTTGCGTCTTCCCCCTGGGCAAAAGGGATTTTTATGTTATCTGTTCTTCTTAAATTGAATGTATTTGAGAATTTATGCATGATAGTTTGTCCTGTGAAGGAAAAAAAAACTATAAAGAGACATCACAAAAGGAAGATGTTTGTCCAAACCTGTAGAAAAGGACAGAACCTGCTCAGGCTGTCAGGAGATGTAGAGCAACACAGGATGAGCTGTGGGGATATTTTAAGACCCAGGTTTTTTGGAAAAGGTGACATTTTGAAAAGCTTCAAAATCCTCCAGTTGTCAGAAGGAAAGCTGAAGATAAAGTGGGATTTTATTTTTCAGAATTAAAGCCACTTCAGGCTCTACATCAGTAAAGAAAACAAAGCGAACAAAAACAAACTGCCACATGGGAGAGAAATGTGTTCAGAAAGGCCTAGAAGTTCCTCAGAGCATCTGTGGGGTTAACCTGGCATAATCCAGATTGATACATGTTGTTCATCTCACTTGCAACGTAACTGTGAGTTCACCTGAAGGCGATCATATTTTCTTCCAATCAGGGAAATTATGAGAACTTCTGCTTGGCAGAAACAGTAAATGCAGACAATTCAGGTTGTGGGGACACAAATTCACCATAAGCTGCAGCAAAACCCAGAAACAGTTTATTTGAAGCTTTCCAATGTAAATCAGATGTTTCTGCTTTTTCCTGTTAAATAAAACAAACACTAAATACAATGCGACTCTTGAAACATCCCATCTATGTGACTGAAGGGTTGATATGATCATCAACTTATTTGTATTGCCAGAGGTCTCATGTCCCACACATCAACAAACAGAAGACTTAGCAACAGTAATAACTCCTATTTTTCGGTTCACAGTATCTGGTGTGAACGTTTTTTAATAGACCAACACAAAGTAAAGGAGCAAATATCCTGAACGTTCATTTGAAGATATTCTTTCTAACATGATGGAAACAAAAACCACAGAGATTCAAAAGTGAAGCAGTTCAAAGGGTACAGTTACTTTTACACTAAACTGATTTTTGTTTGTTTATGCAATGAATGCATGAAAATGTAGAAAAGTGACTTTATTTTGAAATGTGGCCCACATGATGACATCTTTGATGAGGAAATCAATCGAAGCTGTTCCATTCATTCAAGCTGCAGCCAAGTAATAGTTTTTTTTTTTTAGTTCTTCTGAAAATCCAATTTTTTAAGTTTTGTTTACTCACAATCTTAATAGGCTTCACCTTGTGCAACATGTCAGAAATGATCTTTATAAGCAACATGACAGCAGAGGCCTGATGTCTTCCTATAACTATAAATCATGTGTGGATTTATTGGTGAGAAATCTGTCCAGATAAAGGTGGAAATATTACGTTTCAGCAACACACTAAGAGAGACTTTCCCAGAATGAATAAAGTTTCCTGTAAGAGACAAACTAATCTTCCTGCTCTAAATCAATCAAAAATCCAACATTATGTTTTTTTTTTAGCACATTGAAACATCAAAAATGTCATTTCCAAGAAATCCTGTTGGTGTCGCTTTGATTATCATCTTTGTTGGAGTTCGCAGTAAGACTGTTAACATTTGACCGTTGAATGTTGCACCATGGCGACACTAACACACACATGATGTCCTTCTAGCCTTACGTGGACTTTGGCCTCCATTCATTTGTATTGTTAACCCAGACACTCAGCCTAACCATTACCTGACCTCAACTCACAGTTTGGTCCTAAAACCTCCCCCCTCATCCCAAGGAGAGGACCTGTCCTCATGAGGACCAGTCGATTGGTCCCCACAAAGTAGCCTATTCCTGGGACATTGGCCTCACACTGTCCCCACAAGGTATCCAACTCTTTGCGACACACACACACACAGTTGAGTGTGTTTCTCATGTGACGAGCTCTGAATCATCGCTTACAAACATCTGCACAGAAACACATGTGATGCACTTTCCCCCCCCCCCAAACACACACATCAGGGTCACGCATAAAGATCACAGTGTGATGAAGTTTGTTCCTGCTGGACAATCTGAGCAGGAAAACTGTCGACAGACAGAGGTGGATCATAAAGGTAACATTTTCACATAACAGCAACTGACAGATGTTCTCCATCTGCCTGCTTAGGATGTATTGAATGAAACAAAACGAAATAATCTCCTGATAGATAAAGATCATCTAAGGACAGGGATTAGTTCAACCATCTTAACACAGCAGAAAAACGGGACTGTTTCGCATCACAAAAACAAAACAACAGTCAAGTTCAGCATTTCTTGTTGGCTTTAAGGTTTATCTCTTTCAATTTTACAAATGGAGTTTTAATTTCCAGATTTGCAGTTAGAAAATATTCACCTGACATTCCTAAAGGACCGAATGTTGTGTGCGTTTATTTTTAGGTTACCTATTTAGGACCGATTTTGGTATATTTACTAACCTTCTGAGGACCAACAGGCCTTATGGAGACCTAAGGTCCTAATGTGGTGGACTCCCATTTTTAACCTTAGAGCTTCCAAAACCTAAAGGTTTGCATTATAAATATCCTGATAATAGTAATAATGATTTTTATTAGAAGACACACTAATGAATTGAAGACGTTTTAGAATTAAAGATTTCAATAAGATTACAATAAGTAAAAAACAGCAACTGACTAAATGCCTCGACACCAAAGCCCTAACAAACACCGATTAAGAAATAAAATGATGATCTTAATAGTATTTTTGAACAGAAGAAAAGGGATCAAACAGGATCACATTCCTGCATTAAATCTTGTGTCTCTAATCTTCACTAAACTGGATGTAGATGCTTTTACTGACTTCTAAACTTAAACTTCTTTGAGATGAGCCTTAGGGTTAAGGGAAAACTTATGGATCAGGAATACAAACTGCTTCAATGACTGTAGAGCTACATCATGCGGAGCCGGTTCTAAAACTCAGGCTCTAGAACTGAGGTTCTACTAATGAGGATCTTACTAAGGAAACGGAAAAGAGTCTGAGAGAGAAAACGTTTCCAAACAGTTCAAGTTCCCAGGGAGACCACACAGGCTGAGAATAAACACACCGCTATACTGAGGGCTCCATGGGATGTTTGCATTAACAGTCTTTTATTTTGAAACAATGGTAAACAATAAGATAACAAATATGTAGCACATTTTCAAAGAAAGCATCAAGTACAAACATCAAAGCTCTTTTTTACAAAACATTTTGGATACTAACAAAAAAAGTAATCAAAAACGTTTAATTCTTATATTCATTTTCTGACAGATTAAAAAGATTTAAAGTCCAACATTTTCTACCAGTAGAAAGAAAAAAAAAAAAAAGACCAGAAAAAAAGAGCAGCTCTCAGCAGCAGGTCCACAGCTCTTTCTCCTGTCTTTTTTTGTGAACTTTAAAAGACCCACTGTAAGCTGGTGAGTTTGCTGTTAAAGCAGTTTTATGTCTCTTCAGTGCCGTACCAACCGCAATGACAATGTCCTCCACTCCACTCTGCTGAAACCGCTCCTCGGCTTCACCTCGTCGGCCGTTTAGCCGTTTCGTTGGTGGGTTCTTGGCAGACGTCTCAAAGAAAACCATTCCGTGAGTCTTGGCGAAGTTCATGGCCAGCTCCTGGCTCACCTGGTGGTCGGTGCTGCTTGCATTACGCAGGTCACTTTTATTCCCAATGAGGAACCTGAGGGTATGCAACAATAAGTTGATTTACTGCGAGATACCTCGTGTGGGGTTCCACAGGGCTTCGTATTCGGGACAAATACATTTTTCCCTTTGGAAGCTCCCTTCAGGTTTGGGAAAACATCCTACTTTATATATGTACACAAACAGATGTCATCATATTTTCTAAAATCACTGCTGGTTAATGCAAATAGAGTATAATAAAGTGACTCTTGTTGAATTATCAAAACTTGATGAAGCTGCAGGAAAAATACAAAAAAGAAAAAAAAAAAAAAACAGGAGACATTGACAAATGAATGAAAGTGTCTTTCTATATTTTACTTTCATCCAATTTTGGAATTTTGTAATAATTAAATTTAGTTAAAGTATCCAACACTAATAATAATAATAATAAGAAGAAGAAGAAAAGAAATTTTAAATCTAGGGAAAAATCCTGTTTCTCATTTAATGAACGAACAGCAAAGCTAACAAAAAAAGCCATAATTTAAAGAAAAATAGGGCTAAAAATGTTACTATTTTTAAGTTTCTTTTTTTTTTTAAACTATATATTAATCCTCATTATCCTCAGAATCAAACTGGACCCTGCATAGTTCCAGAGCTGGAGTGTGAGTGAATTTAAGGTTCAAAGTTCATTATCTGTACACCAAGTCATTGTTTTTACACTAAATCAATGTTGATAGACTAAATGAAATCAATCTACCTACTATTTGTGTTTAGTTATCCTAGAACCAAAGATCATAAAGACACCGATCATCTTAAATAGACATCTATTCATTTTTTTAATATCTGTAAAATAAAAATATTTCATCAGAATTTTTTTTATTCACCTACAGTAAAGCTGATTTGTTCCTATTGCATCCCGGTGGGTTTACTCCACCACCTTACCGAGGTATTTCATGACCCAGAGAGTTCTGCCGGCACTCCTCCACCCAGGCACTCAGCCCGTTAAAACTGGACGGACAGGTGACGTCATAAACGAAAAGCACGGCGTGGACGTTCCGATAGTAGTGCTGCACCAAGGACTTCCTGAAGCGCTCCTGACCTGCAGTGTCCCACAGCTGGAGCTGATTAGCACAAAGTACAGAGGATGGGAGTGAGGCTTTTCTCAAAGTTAGCTGCAAGAGACAAAAGCTTTTTTTCTTTTTTTTTTTTCTTTTTTTTTTTAAAAAAAAAAAGAGGAAATAGTTAAGGGCAAAGAGAGAAAAGGAATCATGTTTTGAAATATCTCGAATGAGGCAGAAAACACTGACATGCAGAGAAACAGTGACTCATCTCGGATAACGAGCAAAGGAACAAACACTGTGACTTTGGCCTGGAGAACAGCTGTTATCCAAGCCTGCTTCTCTTCAGATCAATATGTTTTTCTCAGGACTTGATAGGAATCGAGGACATCATAAAAAAACTGGACTGCTCTGTTCCACACTAGGAAATCAGAGGAGTACTAAGATAATGAGAAAATCAAAGAAAAAAAAACTTTTTTTTTGGTCTTCTGCAGGCATCTGGAAGCTCCTAGAATAACTTTGGACTCTAAAAGAAACTTCATTCTAATTCACAGGAGGCTGCACACGTCCACATCATCCAGTCTGACAGACTGCAGCATTATGATGCTCTCCATGTGACATTTCCTTATTGTTTAAAGACTCAAAAGTCATCATTTGACATAAAAATATGGATTTTCTGTAAATGACACAGTCCAGTATCTTTGCCCTAAGCAGCCTGGAGGTTTTCTTTGGTATAAGAACCACACAAGCTTAACTAACCTTTGCTCTAAAAGGTCCTTTTTATTCTTCCTTTTGATAACATCCCTTCTCAATCAGACTTTTTTTTTCTAAAGCCTACTCTCTCCCTCAGCTCATTTATTCTGAAGTTGCTGAAATCTTTCACTGGTTCACAGGGTATTAATGTTCTAAAATTGTTCTTCTTATCTTTTAATCTTGCAGTTCAGAGAACGAACCATGGAATGACGCTGCCACCACCGTGTTTCAGTGCATAGACATTATTTAAATAGCATCATTTACTAAGAATCAGTTAATGTTTGCGTTGTTGTCTTTTCATCCAACATTTCATTCTCAGTTTGTGAATTTGTCTGATTCGATTTTCTTCTTGCTGCTCTGTCATCTCCACAGGAATAAACTAGCCAAACACACTGACTGTTTTTTTTTTTTTTTGTTCTTGTGATAAGAAACTTGTTGATCATTTCAAATCACATGAATATTGGAATAAGTATGAATTTTTGAAATAAATGCTGCAGACATTATAATCTATCCTTCATACCAACACTGTCTTACAGATCGAGCAAAATGCATGGATCCTTTCTTTTCAACAACTATCATAAACCAACCATCATGATCCTAGTGTTAGACAGGTGTCTGTTGGCTTGTTATTTTTTTGTCAGATTGCCTTTTTGCTTTTTCAATTTTTACGTTGATCGAGGCAGATATTTTTCACCATGAATTTGATTTTCCAACATGAATTGTTCCCACTGATACCATGCAAACAGAAACTAAAACACCTTAAACTCAAGAGTGCTGTAGTTTTAATCTAATCCACAAACTTAATTTGTGGATTAAGACTAATATATCAGAAACTCCTCAAGTTGCCTCACTCCATTAAAGACAAAGTGTCGAAAAGATAAAAGTCAAGTTAATTCCAACTAAATTGTTTCCACAGAGCTTTACTTTAGAGCAGAGGTCATGTTTATTTTATTTTTTTTTTAATTTCTGAAAGAAAATGTTAAACTTTATTCAGGAATTTATTTTGATTCAAACATTAACATCGCTATGTTTTTGTTGTTTTTTTTCAAGTCCCTCCAAAAATCATGCATTTAAACAAAAGGTGAATCTAACATGTGTTTTCTTTTTTCTTTCATTCTTGCTTTGATTAATGTAACATGCCCTTGTATATATTAAAATACACTGTTATGTTACCATAAAACCATAATTGCATCAAAATAGTATCAGGTATTTGAAACTTGGCAGTTAAAAATGTAATACTGTTTTATACATATTAGGATGTAAAAATATGTTGAAAATTGAAATCTTGAGCTAATCTGCTCTTTTTGTATATATTTGGTTTTTTTTTGCATACTCTCAATTATGTTTGCTAGGGCACTGTTATGGAAATGTTGTGGCTTTGATTCTCAGCATTTATGTAACATTTGACCAGCGAGTCTCAGAGACATCTGTGTCCACTAGGTATGTATCTATGCATATTTATCCATAATTTATTTGGACATCTTTCACCTACGCCTACACACATCTCTCTCTCTCTCTCACACACACACACACACACACACACACACACACACACCCACACACATACACAAGCAAATCTAACTATATGAATGCAAACACATTTGTCTTATTTGCTCTCTGCAGCCAGTCTACACACCTTGCATGTGTGAGTGAAGGAAAGGCTTATTTAACTTAAAGAAAGCCATTCGCTTGTTTGATTAACATCAATTCAAATTCTAGCTCACATCTGGCTAACTAAAGCAATGGCCACATAGTGTTTTCTTGTCTCCCTCAATTTGAATCTCAATGCTCACTCCTTTCCACTCGGCGGCATCTTTAATAAAGGCTGCTGCTTGTCAACGAGGGTGTCCTGTCTCTAGTGAGATGTTTAATAAAGCAGAGATGTTCTGCCTACATCCAGAGGCTTGAAGAGAAGAGAGGGAGAGGGAGGGAAATGAAGACTATTATTCAGTCAAGAAAAACAAGGGGCTTTACGTATAAGCAGTACTATGGGGAAGCAGCACTGAACTTTATTCCTGTTTCTTTTTAATGTGTTTTTTTTCTTCCAGAGTCTAATAGCTTCCCCGGACCCAGACAGCTCCACATTAATTGGCCGAAGAAGTGATGCCAAGGCTGTTCTGTTCAGGTCCTCTGGTGCTGCCACCGCCAACTCAATACAAACCTTGAAGTTCATTCTCTTTCTTGCTGTTCCACTGTTTTAAACTCTGTCCCTCTCTCCCTCCCTGTTTCTCTATGTCTCTTTCACACTATACAACCTCTCTCTCCTTCTGCTTTGTCCTCAGTCTTTCCTATTCATAAACTCAGTCCTTTGCGCTTCATCCTCCCTTTTTTCTCCATCCCACATTGATTCCTCTTGAAAAATTTGCCTCATCTTGCACATCCTCTTGATGTTTCCTCTCTCTGTCTCTGCTCTTCCCTCTGTGGAGCTCTCTTTTCCACTCTCAGTCAGGAGCATATTAAGCAGGGGCTTAACAGCAAGCCACAGCTAATTTAGACCAAAGTCCAGTGAGACTTACTCAGCCAACAAAGCCGGATGCAGGGACAAGAGGCAACCCCAAGGACTCCTTCTCTCTGTCTCCCGCCCCTCAAAGGAAGGACAGGGAAACAAGGGTTTTTGCCCTTTAGTGTCAGAGGTTGTCAGACACCATACATGTTAGATGAGAGTCCTCTTTCTTGTCCCATGCCCCCAATGCTCTCTAATTGTACGGTGTTTTGGGTAAATTTTAAATGAAGAGTAAAACTGCTTTTTATCAGATCCCTCCTGCTGTGGCTGGTAAATGACTGAACCAATAAGTTATCAAATACTGCCCAGTGGGAGATTTTTTATCTTCCATTGCTTAATGTATGATCCTTAGTCTAACTGTAATTTATCATGCTTTGATCGTCATACATGCATGAATTTTATATAGCATAAATGGCAAAATAATACTATGTAAAATATCCAGTCTTAATAAGGAAAAGCTTTTTATAAAAAAAAAACTATCTTGTAAAGTCAGAAAGTAAGAATAGGCTGTACACTGTAAAAAATATAGAAACGTTAAACGTTACTATAACATCCAAAATAGTATTTCACCACTTTAAATATACTGAAATCCAGAAACTAAGCAGGTAAGGAATTTTACGGTTATAGTTATGTAGAATTATAGTTTAAAATTTTAATTCATTTTAAAATTCATAGAAGAATGTTGTCAGCAGTTAATTGTATAAAATTAACATTACTATTCTAACAGAACTACAGATTTAGTCAAATTTGTATTTAGATGTCCTTGTATTTTCTTCCCAGTTGCATGAAATTGCTCAATATAACAGTGATTCACATGAGCCAGACTCACGATTAAAAATCATGCTATGCTGTTTGGTTAGTGATGGGAACTGAATTACCAGAATAACTCTATTAAAACAATTCCTCTAAAGGGTTTTTTCAACGAATTACACAGTTCATGCTTCTGCAGTTTTGGTTTTACTGTTACAATAGGCTGCTTTGGTGACAAAGTGTGCTATTTACAGAGCTTCATCTACATTTTCTACATCTTTACATTTATAATAGTCAATAGTCATGGCCTCAGTTATTAGCTGTGCTAATCATAGACCTTTAACAGTCTGTTATGCTCCAAAAGGCTAAAACCGGTAATAAATGTACAAACTTTTCAAGCTCTCATCATACCTTATTTTGAAGTAATAGCAACTTGAAGTCAGTCAGCTCAGATAAAAATATTACTCTATTCTGACTATTAGATTAACAAATCTGTTGCCTATAAAAGGTGCATTTTCTGATTACATATAAAAAAACTATTTATATAAATTGCCGTAATATCTGATCCAACTTAGTTCATGGGTATTTTATTGGAGTAGGTGAAAAAGCACTTGTCTCATTGGGACAGGTATACGGCATGAACAATGACATGATTCACTTAGGCCACACAAAGACACAGATAGGTACATTCCACTGTTAATGGTTGCTAAAATATTACACTTTATTTCTTCATACAATGTGACCATAGTTGGTAACATTCTGGTGAACCAAAGCTCACAGTATTTCATTGTAATCTACAGGGATTTTTTCTTACAGTGTATTATTATAGCATCAGTCTTTGCTTATCACTTTAACAGCACATGTATTTTCACAGTCGCCATTCTAACAACTAAAATGGAGCAACGTATTTGAAAGAGTATTAATATTTAAAACTGTTGGAAATCAGCCACCTTCATAGAGCTTTTAAGATTATTGTTTCATTTCTAATGGCAACTGTTAATAGTGGTTTTTGAAATTAAAACCAAAAAAAAATCGATAGCAGGATTGATATTATCATTAATACAACAAAAAGCAGGCGTCTAATCCTTCTTTTATTGACTCATGTGTGATATTATCACAGCACAACAGACTCCTTTAGCATCTAAAAGTGAGAACTAATCTACATTTTGTTTTAATATCTGAAAGCAAAGAGCAAAGGCTTTGGTTCTTATGTGTTGGTTGTTTGTTTGCTGTGATTTAAAGACTAAAAATATCAAATGAAAAAAAAGTAAATAAATTTATATTTGGATGCAATTTATGACTCCATTTAATTATCCGTGAAAACATTTTAATTCCCACAAACTTTGCTATTGGTTTTAGAGGGGGGTCAATAAATCCACATCCACATAAATCTATATTATACCTATGCACCACAGGGATATCTAAAACCAAACCTGCTCTAATAAAGGTATTCCATGTACAAACTAACATTGAAACAACAAAAGACTGATTACAAAGAATTTTTAACTTCATTACTTATTTCATTTCAAGCATCATCATAACTGCGTACGACATCATACGCTGGGGCTACTCCCCCACTGTGCCTCTCATATCAAAAAAAGATTGTGGGGTTTTGACAGATCATTCTCTTTAAAAATAAAATATATAAACATGTCAGTTGGAGTCAGCACTTGCTCAAAGTCTAGCCTCCCCGTGGAGCACGGAGTAATTCAGTCCATCTATTTGGAGGTGCTGCACTACTTAGCTTACTTGCAAGCCTGAGCAAAGGCAGGCACACCACAGAAAGACAGCTATCGATCAGAGCAGGGCTGTCAGATGTTTGAGGGAGAGGTTCCCTGGAAAGTGCAACTAATGAGCTATGCTTTCTTCCCACCACAGCCTTTGATTCATTGCAGTCACATAGGGAGAAAAAGACGTAGATGTTCAATGGTAAATGCAGTTTAGTGTCCCAATCAATGAAAAAAGGGTACACTGCTTTTTTCTTTGAGACAACGCTCCAAACACAATTTTATGCCGCTTATATCTTCAAATTTTAAGAGTGCAAGCAATTGAAAAGCAAGTGTAAGGAGATCTTAACAATTCGATTTATTTGAACGTACAACCCGAGTATTGACCAGAATTTTAAGAGATAATTTGCCTACAGTTTTCCCTTGTATTTCAGTAATCTCAAAGAAAACAGATGATTCAAATAAATACTTCAGAAGAGAAAAGAAGTTGTCACATTAGAAGAAGAATCAAGAGGTATTGGGTTTTAGCAGCCTCTGCTCTGCTAATGCAGCCAAGTTACAGTCAGTGGAACAAAGAACTTTGCATCCACCAAATTATTTTTAGATTTAGAATTATTACTTATAATAACTAATTAAAATGATAATTATCATTCACAGTTTGCCAATCGTGCAATGCTTAGTGGAGTATTGAAAGGTGCGTATTGCGATGATCCTTAGTGCCAGTGTTATCAATACAGTATGTGTTTGGCTTTGACTCTCTGCTGTTATTGTCGTGTCTGGAATTTAGTGTTCTACTGCAACAGGAAGTTAACGTTTGTCAATATTCAAACATTACTGACTGGGAATGAAGGCCCTGAAGTGGTCAGATGATTATTAGCTGGATCAGCAAGAAAGTCATTCAGTCAGTTACCTTTTAGGTTCAAGTATATTAGGTGAGTGTATCTTCCTATCAGTGCACACAGCATAGAGTAGCATGAGATAAAGTAATGCTAATTTCCTGAGATATTTAAGTCATTTTAATTCTATGGCATGTGTGCAAATTTCCAGCATACAAGTCATGTTCAGGGTGTACGATTCATTCAACAAAATTCTTTCTACATGTCCACCCCCTGGCTTTAGTAATGATCAGATTATGCCTTATGCATAAATAACAAAAAATTTTCCTTTTTCAATTCCTCTTCTTGCATCACTAGAATAAAGGGCATATTTAAAAAACTGTCACGGGTGTATAAAAATCTTCACAGCTTGAATTAAAAAATATTTTTTTCCCCATCTAAATCTCCTACAGGGGTGTAATATGTTTATTGGTGGCTTGAATCAATCACTACATCTTTGTCCATTTAAAGAAAACCGAACTAAATGAAGAGCAAAACTCATGAAAGCATGTATTCTATAACTGGTAGAATTGTAGAGTTGTGTATTGGCCATTAAAGAATATTGTTGCACCAATATTACCTTTTTTTAAAAACTATGAAAATGGAGAAACTTCGTCAAATATTCTCCCCACACATATTGCAGACCCACTTGTTCATCTTTGACACAACAGCAGTAATTTCCTTGTCATATCACATATCAAACACACTCACTTTTTTCCCCAGTTGTCAGCAGTGATGTAACTTGCATAAAGGTGAAAACATAAACTATAATAAATCAGTCTGCATGCTTCAGTCAAATGTATTTGCCCTCTAATTAATGCATGAGAAGGGAACCTTTTTAATTGTGAGAGCACCTGTTAAGTAGATAGAATTTTCATATCTTTCATCTTGGAATTTAGGGCAATAAGTTTAGAGTGGAAAAAAAATGTTTGTTAAAATATACAAAAATTATAGAGGGATATTCAGGGAAGTGAAAATGTGCATTGACTGCTAATTCTGATCCATTGTATTTTTGTCTTGGGCATGTATGTGTACCTAGCCAAAGGCAGCACACAGACAGGTATGGGAGGTAAGAACAAAGTCACCAATTAAAATCTTTTCTTTCCCCTGTATGTGTATCTCTGGTACACAGTCATATAAGCACATCAGCTCAACGAGGGGCAATGCAGAGGATCTGGCATTAGTTGCTTGGGCATCGAGTGTTTGGAGATAACTGAAATTGCTGCTTAGACTGACCTTTAAACTTCAAATATAACTCAAACTGTGAAACTGTTAGTGAAACACTCATCTACCTTTAGAGGAAAGTGAGATGGCTGACACCATTTCCAGAGTCAAAGAGCAGAAAATTGGTAAAGGTGTAGTTGTATCTCAAGTCATTACCTGAAACAGAAAACAGTAAAACTAAATTTTGAATTTAATAGATAACCACATGAAACATACTAATTATAATTATATTTAGTTTCACACTGTGTAAAGAAAAAGCTATTGCTCCTTTTATGTAATTTGTAATTACCTCTTTCTTCTCACCACTTTAGCTGTGACACTCCTTTGGGGACTTGGATGTCAGGAAGGAGGACAGACCCCTAATTAGTTGCTCTCCTTCTCTTGGGAAAGTAGGGGCACCAAGATACTGTCCCTGCTTCCTAATGAGTGCACTGGAGACCACCTAGACAAACCCTCTCTTACTAAACTAGCCATATACAAACGTATTTCAGCCGTAATGCACCTCCAAGTGTTTTTACCAAAAGGTTGTCCTCCACTTTTGTCCATCTGTGTTATTTGCTGTGCTTCTCCTGCTGATCTTATATTTCACTACTCAGGAAGCCTGTTTTTTTTATCGACATCAAGCCCTGCTTCTCTGGAGCCTACACAGAAAATCATTGGGAAGGTATTGGATATAAATCTGACATACAAGATGTGGTTATTGCTGGAATGTGTCAGGCTAAATCCTGATCACATACAGCTCTCTAAGATCTCAGAAAGGACATTTTAATCTGCAGCAATAAAACTGCTGAAGATAATTATTTGAGCGTCTGAACACACTTAAGCAGGCGATTACTTTCTCAGTTTGGGAGAGAGCAGCAGGATCATCATCTGTTGACTTGCAGCGGGAAGGAAGTCTGAAGCTCCATGCGAGAGATAGCTCTGTGTTATGCTGGGATTTGATTAAAGAATCCTCTCATTAAAAGGTTCCCTCCAGTTACTAATCAAAGCAAAGTCGATATCTGGGAATTAGCTTGCCAAACACTTTTGCCTTGCTGTTTTTATGCTTTCCCTTTACTTTTACAGTATCCTACTGCCTCATTTCCTTCTTTCTTCATACCTGTTTTTTTGTAAGAGTCACCATGATAACTCTCAAATTCCCCTTTGTTCTTTGATTTCAATCATTTCTTCTTTTTTCTTCAACCTTCACCGTTTCCACAGCAAAGCTTTATCTATTTCTTGTAAAGAAAGGAAAGTAGCTCTCATTTTGCCAGCCATCTACTGGACACAGTTATCATGAGAAAAGGTGGTAACTGGCTTTGAAATCATGGCTGAATGTAGGGGTGGGCAGAACCTGATCACATTTACTCAGTTACATTTACTTGTGTAATTTTGTGTAATGAAAATTATCTTTATGAGTAGTTTTATTTGCAGTTTCACTTAAGTAACATTATCATAAAATCCTGTTATCTTAACTGAGTCATGTCTTTGGCTGCCCTTCCACACGTTGGTAACTGCTGAATGAAGCACAAGCCTGCTTTACCAAAAAACACCATACTCACACCTAAGTAAGACCTTAATTTTACACAAGCTAGATTGTTTCAATGTTGTTTCCTGTATCATTTTGGTGATTAAGTAAATAAATAGTAAATGGTATTGTATAACGTTATGGCAGTTACATTACACTGTTTTAACATGTATACCATACATACATTGAGTTATGAAGTCTAGTTGCAGATTCAAACTGGAAGAATTAATCCATCCTCAGTTTTTATCCAATTGTTTTCCAAATTGGTTCATACTGCAAGTCTATCAGTCCTGTTTTACACAAATCATCATTCAGGATTCTACTTTTAAGTTCTTTAAATCCACGGTGAGGTGGTGTGGGGCGTTTCTCATGTCATTAGAACTCCCTAATTGTTGTCTTCTGTGTGAGTCTTTCCAGGTTGAATTGGTTTCATATGTTGTATGCAGAAAATTTTGTTTTATCATTTGTTCTCTTTTTCAGTTCCTTATGAAACAGAATTTAAGATAACTTTACATTTTTGAGATCCTTTGCATACCTCTGATTTGGTTTTCCAATTTTTTCGTTGTCTTCTAATTGGCTTTATGAACTAATATTTGGAAATTTCTCAACGCAGGCCACATACACTTATCAATTACTTGAACAGTATATGCTAATAGTAAGTTGAACCCCATTTTGCCAACGGAAACAGCATTTGTTCTTTTGTTGCAGAACAAGGTGCTAGAAACATTTCTCAGACATTCTGGTTCATGTAGACATGACAGCTTGCAGGAGTTTTAGCAGATTTGTTATTTGTGCATTCATGGTGCAAATCTGCTCAGAGATATTTTCAGTAGTGTGTTATTGGACTAAGATCTGTGTAATTTTTGAAAGGGTGCACCATGGTAATGGTGGTTAACATTGGATGGATACACTTTGATCATCGTGGGATTTACTTGGTCAAGAACCATACTTAGAAAAGCTGGGGTGTTTAAACTATCCCCAATTGTTATTGAGGAATTCAAAAAGAAAGACTGATATTGTCCACATCATTACATCACTATAACCTAAGTGCTGATACAAGGTATGATAGAAACGTGCTATCATGGTGTTTATTACAAATTTTGACCTCTGAATAGTAGATTTTTAGCACTACAGACTAATCCTATCCAGTTTCCTATTGTCTCCTAATGTCAAAGCTTCTCTTACTCTTCACAAACTCTACTTTCAGTTTCCTGCCATGGCAGAAAAGAATGGTAAACCGTTGTACTTAAGTTTTGTATGTTCAAAGATAGATGGCTGTAGCAAGTGGATTTATTTGAGCAACTGCCGCCTTTCTGCCATTATCATGTCACTGGATGTAACCCTAATAGATGATTGAGAATGACAGTACCAGTAATACACATTACTTAATACTTAGAACAGCCCATTC
>JAUZNJ010047644.1:0-31563 GCA_034780135.1 Jordanella pulchra
GACTTAATGGGATGAATGGAGTCTGCTGTGGTCTGGTGGCTTGGGTGGAAAGAAAACCAGCAGCCACACGGCCCTTTGTGGAACCACTTTGACACCCCTGTTTTAAAGACATAAAAACCTGGATGACTCTTAACAAAGACAAGTATTTGTTAAATCAACCTCTAACTTTATACTATCTCTGTTTTTTTTCTCACCATAGTAACTTCATCTGATCTGTTCCTGTTTGTCTGTGGCGCTATCCTGGAGAGAAATGTCACCAAGGCTGCTACCATGAACGCCTTTGTTTATACATGTAGATGTAGAGGTTGGCCTGTTTTTCAATGTAGTTTCTCTTACTGTGACTAACTGTCTCAGTACTAACTGTACTGTGCTCTCTTTTATCCTCTGACATAGAAGCTGGGTCCGAGCTTTTTTGCCTTGCTGTGTCTTTCCTGGACGGGGCCACCTGTGGAGCTGGCTGACAGCTACCTTTTGTATCTATGATTCTTTCTTTATGTCTGCTTCTGTGTCCTCTGACCCCAGTCGGCCTCAGCATAATGCCACTCACACTGAGCCTGGTTCTGTGGGTGGTTTCTTCCTGTTAAAAGGGAGTATTTCCTCTCCACTTTCACTACATGTAGATATGCTTGGTGTGAGGCGACTCAATGAGTCAATGCAATCAGCTGGTTTTTCTAGATAGAAAACTTTGAACCAATCTGACTGTGTGATCGGATTGAATTGTCTCTTTAAAGTGTCTTGAGGTGATGTGATGTAATTTAGCTCTATATACATAAAATGAATTGAATTGGTTTTAATTAATTTTTTTTATTGTTTTTGCTATAGCATAAACATAACTTTCTAGTTAATTGGTCTGCATGGATGAGAACTGCAAGTATTACAGTCCCGATAAACAATTTAAGACCAGTTAAAAAACAGTTAGAATTCACATTTTTCACTGTTGGATCTTAAGATGGGTCTAAGCTGAGCCTCCAAATGCAAAAAGAAAAAAAGATGGAAGTGAGAAAAGAAAGCAAAAAAAAAATTATAATAATAATAATTATCAGTTTATAACAAGCAACCAGTAATCTGAAATAAGCTCAGTTGATCAAAAGTATAAGAATATATCTCAAAAAAGCTCAAAACACACTAAAGTCTAAACAAAATTCTCAGAATTGTCAGAATGAGCGTTCTTGTTTATTACCTCAGCGAATTGTTTTAGCATGCTCGATGCTAGTGTTTTCAAGATGCTAAAGGCAATGTTGTGCCAAGTGAACGGTTCATTGAGCAAATTCACTGTCTGGAACTGGTGTTCATTTTTGTAAACGTCTTTTGCCATCCAATCCCAAATGCTCTCTTTTGAATTTAGAATACTATGGAAGAAGCCCTTTGTGAAATCTCTGCACAACCTAAAGCTTTAAAATTCCATTGAAGGGAAACTCCCCCAAGAACGTGACCCCCCGACCCCCCCCAAACACACACACACACACACACACTATGCCTCAGGTAGGATGTCCTTGTCATGCTGACAGAGTTGGAAGCCATCAGGACTGTCAAGGTTAAATTTATTCTCATCAGAGAATAAAACTTTCTACCACTTTTACATGTACTCTATTTGGTGTTCGCCTGAAAGCTCAAAATCTGTCATTTAGATTAGGCCTTTGAAAAAAAAAAAGGTATTTGTTCTTTAAAACCTTTCTTTCGCAGTTTGATGGTTATTGGACTGCAGTTGTCACTAGTGACAGGTTTAATTTTATCATACCATGTCTCAACAGTCAAGCAGATCTTCTAGCTCAGGGCCACCACTTGACTTTTTTGTTCCATATCTATCAGGATCTTATGGTGTCCAACCTTAGCAGAAATCGCATGCTGTGAGAGGCCTTGCTAATGCAGCTAAACAATCAAGCCACGTTCTCAAGGTCATGACAGTGTGAATGAAACCCCATTTCTTCTTAAGATTTAGCAATGCAAAATTTAAATGTTTTGCTTTTTTTCAACTGGTCTTAAATTTTTGACTTTCATTTTTTTTAGTGTATAGGAGTGGACATTGAGTAACTTAATATAAATCCTCCTGTTCATAAATCTTGGTAATGCTGCAGATAACAGGTAGATGTGCAGACAAAATGAATTGCTATGGCCTATTTTTCTGATATCTGGAAATGACCACATTGTTCAATTTTATTAAAATGTTTTCTACCAACATTCTCAGATGCCTCTTTCATAGGGGATTCCTTTCATCAGTAGACATACCTCTCAATAGAAACAAATTATATCAGATAACAGTTCAAGTTGTAAGAATCTATTGTCTTTGTCAGAGCAGTGAAATGAGCAAAACTTCTGACGGTTCATATTGCTGCTAGAATCTTTAGTCAAAAGACATAGATCACCAATCCCTAAGGAAAACATTGTCAGTGACCCAGATGCATCGGTTCAGCTCTATTGGATTCATCTATCATATAAACCCATTTTTTAAGGAATATAAAGCAGGGGTGAGGAAATATCAATAGGTAATCACTTAAGCCAAACCATACAAAGTATGCTCTGTGGCATAGTGGTGTAATTGTGTCCTCTTTTCTTGTCCTATTTCCACCCTAATCACAGATACAATGGTAGCATCTTAGAGAAAAAAGTTTTTCATTGTACAATACGTCTAACTTATTTTTACTGTTAATGTATTTCTTTTTATTTAAATTGTTCGTAAAAACTGATATTCATAGAAATAGAACATTTCCATGTTAACAGCTTAAGCTTGGATGATTAAGATCTATCCCAGAATAGACCCAATCTAAAAGCTAGTGAGGTGCTGGGGTTGTTCATCTTCCAGATCAGCGAGAATGTGCCTCTTTAACTAAGTACAGTGATACTTTGGCTAAAAAAGCAGGCATTGGTACTTCTTGCGGGGTAGGTGGATCCCAATGGCAGATGTTCAGAAAAATATATCAAAGCTCGTCGGTAGAGAGAGGGAGGTATGAAATGGTCTCAAATGTTTCAGATGGCTGAACTGAACTTTGAACCAGAGCAGACCATCACCTGCAGGTGTCATGGCTCCTTGAATGATGACTAAATTTCAGAACTTTAGATTAAACCTCAAGCTGTTCCAGTCTTCACTGATTTTGGGACCTTAAATTCCTAAAGATATGCATAATTTATTTTCTTCTGAAAACTGGGACTTAGCATCACTTTGCAACAGTTAAAACCCTTTTCACTTTGGCTATTGGCCAAGACATCTTCTCATGTTTTTTTTTTAGGTTAGTAATAGTTAAACGAAAGGAATGCATTACTGCTAGCCTATGCATGATGTCCTGGATATGACTGTGTATGGTGGCTCTTAAAACCCTGATATTAGCAGTAGTTAATGCCTTGTAAATCTCCCCAGAGTTCCTACTCTAAATGGGGTCCTCTCCACACACCTCTCAAGACTACTGGTACATTTTTTTTAATCACACTTTTACCTTCTGCTCAATTATCCCAAAATATGCTTGGATAAAGCACTCCTCTGTGCAACTGCTTGCTTTGTTGGTGGGATGTAACAATTACGGATAACTTATGGGTCCTATATTTATATGAGTCATAACAAACCATTTCTGCATTTATATTGTTGTGCTTTTATTGGTCTCGAACAGTGTATACTTTTTCTTAAACAACTGTTTAGTTTTGTTTTTATAAGCTGTAAAGCCATTCCTCCATCCATCTTCACTCCCTTATTTTGTCTGAGTCGTGGTGCCTCTCCCCAACAGTGTATGGGCAAGAGGCGGGGTGCACCCTGGACAGATCGTCAGTCTGTCACAGGGCAATACTAAGGCACACAAAGACATACAAACATGCACAAAAACACCTAAGGACAATTAAGAGATACAAGTTAACCAAACAGTAGACTGTGAGAGGAACCCAGAGTACCTAGTGAGAACCCGCGTATGCGCAGGAAGAACATACAAACTCCATGCGACCCGGGCTTGGAATTGAACCCACAACCTTGTATGCATGTGTGAGGAGAATGTATGCCTCTGAGAGCACGATGTATGCATGTGAGAGTATGTTGTGTGTATGTGAGTGGAGAAACTCACAAAATATATGTGTGAGAATATGATGTATGTCTATATGTGTGAGAATATATGTATACGAGAGGAGAATGTGTATGTGAAAGATAAAATATATGTATGTGAGAGATAAAATATATGTATATGAGAGTTATAATATATGTAAGTGGAAGCTGCAGTATGGCCACTCATTAATATCATCCCACATACATTATGTGACTCTGTTCATGTGTCTAACATTGGTGTCTATAGAGACATTCCAGAGCTGGAGGGCAAAGTATTTTATTCAAAACCATCTGCGGTTGGTTTGAAATTAAAAGAGCAGGTTACCATAGAGATGAAAGAGAAACACACTGAAACAGGCAGGTGTGTGGTTCAAAAGTTCAGTTTTAACGAAAGGATTTGCTGCTCCAGTAAAAATAGAAATTCTGTTCTTTATGTGAAACAATGACAGCAAAGGAATTACATTTCCTGTGAAAAATTCAAAATTCAAAAGTAGTCTGATAAAAAAGCATTTAAAATGGGCACCAATCCACCTAGATTTTGTGTGCACAATCTGATCTAAGTTGTAACACTCAAAGGGAAATTAGATACTTTTTTAATCACCATTAAAAACAACATGAACGCTTGCAAAGAACTTGGAACACTTCACAGACTTCACAGTTCACTAAATGTAAAAATATTAACTGGCTTGTGACATTAGACATTTTGCCTACTTGAAACAGGGATCAGGGATGTAACCTAAACGGTTAGGTTTAGACCAAGGATCAGGGTGAGGCTTTAGAAATTGCCTACAAGTCAATGGAAAGTCTCCACCGGAATAGTGAACCTGACATGTGTGTACGTTACCTATTAAGGACCATCCATCCATCTTCTCACGCCAGGGTTGGGCCGGTGCCTATATCTGGCAGACTATGAGCATAAGGCAGGGTACACCCAGGACAGGATGCCAGTCTGTTGCAAGGCAACACATACAGTAGACACACAAGGATGTACAACCCTGCACGCACTCAAACCTGGGGACAATTGGAGATACCAATTAACATAACAGTCTTGTTTTTGAACTGCGGGAGGAAGCCAGAGTACCCGCAGAGAACCCACGCATGCATGGGGAGAACATGCAAACCTCATGCAGAAAGACCCCAGGCCAGGACTGAACCCAGAACCTACTTAATGCAAGGCAACAGCGCTATCCACCGCGCCACCGTACAGCCCCTGTTTAGGACCATTTTTGATATATTCACTCGCTTTCTGAGGACCAACAGGCCTTATGAGGAGTGAAGGCTGGTCTTACAGTGGCGGATCCCCATTTTTAACCTTTGAGAGTCAGTTTAGAGGTAAGATGTAAATTAACTTTAGTTTAAGGTTAGGGTTAGAAATGTTCTGATAATAGTTGAGGTAGATGTCAGTGTTAGGCAAAATTTCCATAAATAAAATGAATGTAAGTAAATGTAAAGTCTTAAAATCATATCTCAATTTCCTTTCTCTTCACAGTAATGTTTACTTTACTATGTACAATTATAATCTCATTAAAATATGATAACGATTTTGGGCATAACGTCACAAAATGTTAAAGGAAAGTCTGGTGTGAAAACTTTCTGGTAGCAGGAATATATTCTGTTAGATCATATGTGTCGAACTCAAGGCACCCAGACTGATGTTGGCCCAGCAATTTATTTGGCCCACAAGAGTCAAAAAGCGTATCATTTCATAAAATAGGTGCATATGTTCTTTGAGTTACAAAGTGGCTAAAATTGCTGGGTAAATTCCTAATACCGGGACAGTGTGTTCTTTGTAATACAGAAGGATGATATTAAAGTTTTCATTTGCATCTGGACCTTCCAAAGAAAGAGTTTGACACCATTTACACCACCGAAGTGCCTTAGGTGTTCTAAGGCTCTTCTCCAAGGTTTGAAAATTTCTAGACAGAGAAAAAAAGGAGCATAGCTATTGTGTAACTTTCCCTTTATTGCTCTGTCAGTTATTTACTTGTGAACATGCATGCTTTATCATCAATATACAACTTTGTCATTTCTGTCTCTTCAGCATCTGACCGTCGACCATAACCGCCATCTGTTTACTTCTCAACACAGAGGAGCGGAACATGGCAGGAAGAGAACCAATAGGTGTTCTTGTTCTTCACATTCTCTGTCTTTTGTGTGGCACCAACCTTTGTTTGGTAAGAATTGTATGTTTTATTACAGCACACTTTTTGACAAATTTGAAAACATATTCTGATTACTTTAATAATTAGTTCTGTCTATTTTTTTTTTTTAAATAAATTTTCTGTCAACATAGCCAACTGCAAAGATATCAAGTAAGCATTTTCTTAAGCAACCTTGGGACTTAACTCTTTAAAAATGTTCAACCCAAATATTTACAATACCTTTATTTCTTTTATTCACAGACTTTGATGTAGACGGTGGACGGGACCTCGACATTTTTGACATTAATGAAGGTATACGAAAATAAAACAGTTTGGGTCCTTTTTTCTTTATTTATCCTAATTTTGCTCCTGGTTAAACTTAGTTCCTACTTGATCTTTGTCCCCACAGAGGCAGGACTGGATCTCATAGAGGGGGACATTGTGCTGGATGAGGTAGAGTCAGTTAGCCTGTTTAATTTTTATCATTACAACTGAAATTTGCAAATGAGGGCTTAACACTGGTTCCCACTGTTGGGATTGACTCTTTCTTGTTGCTGCAGACACAAACTCGAAATTCCATCATAGGGGATGAGTATAAGTGGCCAACAACTGTTCCCTACTACATGGAGGATGACTTAGGTAAGAATATAGGCCTAAATTATAGACTGAAAATATCTTTAAATTGACAGATTTACTTAATGTTTGCATGCAATCTGAGTGTAACATGTAAACTTTTTGTTTTTCAAATTTTCTAAAAATATAGAACTTCTTATTTCATTTATTAGCATTTCTTTAACAGATTTTACTCAAAGTATCTCTTTACCACTGTCCATACTTTTGAGATCCCATTTATGAAACTGCACAAAGTTCTAAACGTAACATGTTGTGCCATCTTTTATTGACTAAGCTTGAATCTTTATCAAGAGTCAGCCTGATAAAGATCCAAGATTACTGACAGTTAATCAATAATCTCATAGCATGACCAAAGTAAACAAGAGGAAAACAACAGGCAACAGCAGGCAGGCTATTTGTTGCTTGTTTTAATTCCTGCACTGGAATCTATGTGATTTTTAGAAAAACATAACAATTGTCAGACAAATAAAACAAAAAAAAAAAACAACAGATACTAAAATGCTCAGCCGCTTTTTAGAAAATATTTTACTTAATATATTATGGCAGGTGAAGTACACCTATTATATTACATTATACTGTGATGTTGTAGAATACTTGTTGTAGTCTCAGAGATGTTGTAGGCAGCAAAATTGTAATTTGTTCAAAATGTGAAGCAGAAAATGCAGTGTAATGCAAGTGTAAGATTTTAGTTTAATAAGGGTCAAAGTGCAATGGCTAGTTTTGCAGCTATAGCAATTTTAAGAACATTTTCAAATCAGCTTAACCTTTCGGGTGTTCCAGTGTCTATCAAAAATGGCCCAAGGAAGAAACAGTGATGGAAAACTGCAAGATCAAGGCTCACTGATGCTCAGGGGAAATGATGGCTGACCTGTGGGGTCTGATTCAACAGCTGAGATCTAGAAACTCGTATTGTTACTTAAGTTAGTGCTGACCTACATCAAACAGAATTGGATTTATAAAACATTAAAAGTGTGAATTGCTGACATAATCTTAAATGGTGTAACAATTAAATAATTTAACTTGAGACTTTTATCAACTTTTGCAAACATGATTTTGTTTGTTTTTTTTCTTGAAAGAGAATGTGAAAATATTCGAACATGAAAAGACCTAATTTACCTGCTTATTGTCTCCTCTGAAGAGATTAATGCGAAAGGTGTGATTTTAAAGGCCTTTGAGCAGTACCGCCTAAAGACCTGCATTGACTTCAAGCCATGGAGCGGGGAAGAAAACTACATTTCTATCTTCAAAGGAAATGGGTAAGCAACAAGAACCTGTATATTCTTCTGCACTTCTAGATAGTGAGATAAGCTGTATTTTCTTAGGGATTCAGTCATTATTAATTCAGAACTTGTTTCTTTGAGATAAGACCGCTGATTATATTTATGTACATAAAAGTTTTGTTTTCTTTTCTCAAAGCTGTTTCTCCTCTGTCGGTAATCGGAAAGTTGGGAAGCAGAGATTGTCAATAGGAACAAACTGTGACCGCATCGCTACGATAGAACATGAGTTCCTTCATGCACTGGGCTTTTGGCATGAGCAGTCCAGGTCAGACCGAGATGACTATGTACGTATCGTGTGGGACCGCATCTCAGAAGGTATTGGCAATTAAGCATTTATATTTCTAAATCCAAAGATCTTTTTAGGGTGAGAACTTTAATGGTTTCGTATGCAGTGAATTGGAAGAGCATTTTGATCCCTTAACACTTTTTACAATTGTATCACTTTGATACAATTATAAAACTTGGAAGCATTTTAGTGGGATTTCATGTGATATACGTAAATACAAACAAGTATAGGAGTTGCTTCCTGTTGTTTCTGGGGTTGTGATTCTTCACCAGCAATACAGAAGGTGGAGAAATTTAAATAAACAATGGAGTGAGCTACTACTAACTGATAAAAAAACACAACTTTAATGATACAATTGAACAGGGAATCTATGATAAGACCTGAAATAATGATCCACGATGCTCTACATCCAATCTGACTGAGCTTTTGCAGCCTTACAAAAAATAAATTAAGAAGTGCAAGACTTTAGAAAACTGACATGATACATGTCATTGCAGTGGTTTAGCCAGGTATTAAAGGGCTTGAATACAATAAAAGTAAATTATATCATGGGGTACTGCAGCATGTTACGTTTTCTGTTGTAATGGAACAAAATGTAAAGAAGTTCAAGGGGAGGGAATACTTTTTTCAAGAGCTGTAATTGATGAGCTGAGAGAAACAGTTTTTATGCATTTCTAAAACAAACGTCTGCATGACTTCAGAGCTTTATTGCAGCTTTTAGTGCTGTCACTTACCCATTTACTTTGGAAACATGATACTAGAACTTTCTGAAAGCTTTCTGCAACTTGATCTAAAAGGTAGGGGTTTTCTTTGCAGGTAAAGAGCACAATTTCAACACGTATGATGACACAGTCTCCAGCTCTTTGGGTGTACCTTACGACTACAACTCCATGATGCACTATAGTAAAAATGCTTTCCGCAATGGCACTGAGCCCACCATAGTCACAAAGATCCCTGCTTTCAGTGATGTCATCGGCCAGCGAATGGAGTTCAGTGACAGTGATCTGCTGAAGTTGAACCGCCTCTATAAGTGCAGTAAGGTTCACCGATGTTGTAACTTTATGTTGCTTAATATTTAATGAAATAACTTTCGGACTGCTATATATTGTTCTGTGAAAACACGCTCAACTGGCTGTGTGTTAGGACAACAGATGAAAGTGTGATTCAAGCTCAAATCATGGTCAGTTTACTCTGTATACATGTGGAAAAAATTCACAACAACTTCCATTCAAAGTATAAGAATTTTATAACAAATATAATTCAACTCCAAGTAAAATGAATTTCAGTTAAAGGCTCTCAACTAAAGTAGAGAACTTCAGCTAAAACTAAATAACTAACATGTACATGTAAAAGAAGAAAGCAAATAAAACAGTTCAGCGTGAATTTGATTAAATTGCTTTTCTGAGGAAAAATGAAAAGCAGTTACAAAAAAAATCAGCTGAAGATTAGTTTTTCTTCATTTTTGCCGCATGGAAGTATGTGGACAAGCAGAATGACTAGTTTATTGCTGTTCAAAGTACCTTCAATATGTAAATGTTCTTCTAGCCCAAGGCTCCACCTTTCTGGATTCATGTGACTTTGAACGTGAAAACATCTGTGGAATGATCCAGGGACATGGCGACCAGGCCGACTGGTTGAGGGTCACTAATGCTGCTGGGGGGCCCGACACAGACTACTCAAACATGGGCAAATGCACAGGTGAGATTGATTTGGAGAGACATGAGACATTGTTAAAATAAACATATTATATCTTCACCTAAGTATTTTCATAATCTATTACTTTTAATTCTCAAACTTTAAGAAAAATAAAAATAATCCAAACACATTTTCCTCAAAAGTTCTTTTTTAATAGCTTTATCTTCCCTTACATTTATCTAACAACGATCTATGCATATAAATACATAAAAGTATAAACCAGACATCCACATGAAATATCTTTGAAGAACTATGTATGCATTTTTCCAACAATATTATGATGATTTTCATAATATTCTCCAAGACAATAGTTCATTCAAAACTATATAATTAATGACTTTTATTCTTCTGTGGCATGTCTCTCTGTAGGATCAGGATACTTCATGCACTTCAGCACTGGTACAGCCAACAATGGAGACACAGCAATGCTGGAGAGTAGGATTGTTTATCCCAAAAGGGGTTACCAATGTCTGCAGTTTTTCTACTACAACAGCGCCGGTCCCAGCGACACACTGAAGATCTACGTCAGGGAGTATGATGAAGCTAACCCCAGTGGACTCCTGCGCTTCATCACGACAATAGATGGTGACTGCTACTGCTGATAGAGATCTGCTAGAGAAATGTCGCCACCGAGTGCTTTCCAATCATCATTTCTCCTGTTTTACCGTAGGATCTCCTGAAGATTTATGGCAGCTGCACCACGTGAGCCTAGATGTGAAGAAAAAATTCAGAGTTGTCTTTGAAGGGACAAAGGAGGGCTCTGGACCAGCTGCAGGGGGACTCTCACTGGATGACATTAACCTTTCTGAGACCACTTGTCCTGAGTTTGTGTGGCGGGTGAAAAACTTCAGCCATATCATGGATACCTCCCCACCCAACAGTTCTATTTTTAGCCCCCCGTTCACATCTAAGGAAGGTTACACCTTCCAGATGGAGCTTTACCCCAACGGGATAAATGGGGAGTATTCTGGAGAGTTATCTGCCTACGCTCATCTGGTGGCCCGGGAGGGGGACACCGGACAAACATGGCCGTGTCCCTGGAAACAGATAACCATGATGCTGATGGATCAGCACCCACATATTCAAAAGCGCATGTCCAATCAGCGCAGTGTCACTACTGACCCAAACATGAAAGCTACAAGTGAGGATGTTCCTCTAAAGAAGATTCAAATATATAAATAAAACTGCTATTTAAACTATGTTTACGCATCTTATCAACAATGTTTCAGATTCTGACCTTTTTTTCTGGGATGATCCTCGGAAGATTGGGTTTGAGATCATAGATACAGATGGGTCCAAGTATTTCCGTGGACCGGGTGCTGGAACTCCAGTGTATCTGACCCACCTCAGAGCTAAGAGCCGAGACTTTATCAAGGGAGGTGATGTCATCTTTCTCCTCACAATGGAAGGTAAAAGCATCAGATTACTATATAAACAGAGGACAAGTCCTGGAAATGCTCCCATCACCTTCCAAAACAAGGCCTGCTGGGCTAATGTCCAGGGCACTATTATTGCCACCACCTTGATGAGTTGTCATTGCGCTGCTGGAGAAATGTTGGTAGTCCTGTCACTTCATAGAAGTGACAGGACTACCAACATTTCTATGCTCTGTTTCTCTCAATTTGTTGATAATGGTTCCTACCATAGTTCACTGCAGTTCCAAAGCATTGGAAATGGCTTTTCTGAAGTCTCCTGGACAAGCAGGCATTGATTTTCTTTAGATCAGTCCAGGAAGTATTTTTTCTTACTATCCTATTGCCTACTTTATGTTGTCAGATGGGTTTCATTAAAGTACTATACATATATATTTTTGTAGAGATCAAATCAATATCATTTCAAAGATTATCTAACATGTCACCATCATGTGAGCTACCTGAGAGCAATGCATTGAAAACAATCAATCCAATATTTGCTCTTTTTTTTTTTTATCTGTTTTTAGATGTGTCCCATCTGACCATCTCCCAGCCTCTGCCTCCCACAACCACTGAATCAACGACCACTAACCCAACCACTAATGCTTCAGACAGTTGTTTAAATGTGCTTTGTCAGAATGGTGGAATCTGTGTTATGGATCAAGGAGAGCCTTCCTGCAGGTGAGCACTTTTCCACTGAAGCAATCTGCAGGCACTAAGGCTGGCATGTGGAAATCTGTTTCTTCGTTAGATTTAGAATAATTCGGAGGTGCTGCTGTTTTAATTTACAGCACAAGTTAAACTATACTCTACAAATTAGTCAATCACATCCTAACTCAATGTAGAAAAAAGTAACTGTCCAACAAAACAAAAAAGCAATATCAATTGATTTTTTTTGTCAGATTCACACACGTACCAATTTTGGATAGCCTTAAACTATTTTTCAGAACATTTACAAAATAAAATCCTTATATTTTCAACAAATTGTAGCTCTTATGAGAAAGTTTTGCTCTACTTGAACTAAAATTAATGTTCTAAAAAAAATTTATAGTCAGGAACTAAAACCATGCCTGATCTTATAAGTAGTGACTATCGATATAATAATATTCATAGTAAGTATTCTAAAAAAATATATCTGTCCATCAATCCATCTTCTACCACTTCATCCGTCATGGTCGCTGTGGGGCCTGTGCCTATCTCCAAGCACCCTGGACAGGTTGCCAGGCTGTTGCAGGGCAATATATACATTTCAGATGGAATTATAGACATCAAGTGAAGGTCAGGAGATCCAAAAAATGTTCACAAAGAACTACCTAACTGAAAACCCTGGTTCAGATTCTGCAGTTGTGCAGTTTGGTGGTGAAACAACTGCACAACATACAATATAACTTAGTTATCTCTAAAAGTCTTGGAGTATTTTTTTATTTTTAGAAACAAATCAAATAAAAATATAAGATTAAATCTTTTTTTCCAAGAAGACTTACATTGTTTTTATATGTATGTGAATCAAGTGCTTTAATGGCAAACCAAATGTATACCATTTTTGAATTCCAATTCCTAAATCTAATAAGATTCTACGGTCTAATCCCATATATGGTTTAATATGTAGCCTACAACACTATTACAAAATGATCTACTTATCCAAAATTATCCTAGTTTTTGATAGATACGGAGCCATGACTTTTTGTTTTGCACTTTAAATTCAAATATGGTCAGATCATTTTTAAGATGCTACAACTAAATAACCAATTATTCCACAAAGGTCAGTCATATTTTTCTATAAACTGCTTATATTCTCAACATAGTCTTAACAATAAATCAAATATTCTTTTAGTATATGATTAGTTTCTAAAAATAGCAGTCAAATTTAGGGTTTCTAAAGACCCTCATTATTTAAATAAATTACCAAATGTGATTTTTCTCCCTCTCATGTTTACCCTGCAGGTGTGTTGTGGGAAATAACTGGTGGTACTACGGGTCAAGCTGTCAGTACAAAGGCTCCATAAAGGATAAAACCACTCTTGCTCTGGCCTCCTCCCTGTCTGTGCTCGGAGCCATGTTGGTGATTACAGTAGTCAGCGTCCTCTGTGTCAAGAAGAAGTACAAGAAGCGGGCTGACAATAATGCTGTAACCATGGAAAACATATATACTAACGATCTACACTAACAGAAAGTTAGCCCTGTTTAAGAGAAAACATCACATCCACAGACTGAGAACCTGGACTGAATCTAATGTTGCATTGGATCGCCACCTACTGGTCATTCGATGTAAACAGATAAAACATGCAGAAGTTTTAATGTTTAAAGGGAAATATTGTAAAATGAAGCTTGTATCAGTCCTGAGATGTTTTAATGAAAAATATATATATATTAAGATGTAAACAAAAAAAAAAATCTCAAACAACAGAGCTTATATTCACAAATTTAAAATTTATTATACCAAAGACAGGAACGTTTGTAGTGTCTCTTTTCCATGTGGCTATACTTGTTGGTGTTACTGAACTAGACACAGTCATGCCGGTGGTAATAGTTACTGTAGGAGGGAGGTGGAACTAATTACCCGTGAGTATCCATGTGGTGTGAGAATGTCTATGTGTATGCATGTTGGTTTGTCTGTGCATGCAAAGACCTTTTAGTGTTAAGTAGATACGGTGATGACTACAGGACATCACGATTTAACAAAGTGGACAACTTAGTGTATAAATATTGCACGGAATTTTAGTCTCCATCCTGCAATTGCACATTTACATTTGTGTGTGTTGTAAATTTGAAGTTGTATCGGTGGTTTTACACTGTAAGATAAATGGGGGCTCACCTCCATAACAGCAAACACTATATCCTCCCCACAGCTTAAAAACCTTCACTGACATACAGGTACGCAGTTCCTTTAAAAGTATCAGTATACAACATTTCTCTTATTTACAATCATTGAAAAAAGAATCACCATTTCTCTCAGAGAAGATTAGTAAAAAAGTGACTGAGTCACCATATAGAGTATGCAACTCCTAGGAGTTAGTATTGGAAATTTTCTACAAAAAAATCTCTATGTCATTTTACAGGCCAAGAGCTGTGATTTACTGAAGAAATACAGTATTTAAAGTGCCCTATCTACAACAGTTAGGTGTGGTTTTTTTTATCAAAAGTGGACTGAAAATAAAAAGATAAGGAGTCTGTTTTCAAAAGGTTTCCTTTTAGGAACGTTGCTGCATTCACATTTAAAAGATAATTTAGGTTCTTACAAAACAAAATAAACCATGGAATTATTACCCATATTAAGTATTGTGACAAGCTAATGCTATCGCGAATAGACTAGTATTGATTATGTACTTAAAAAAACCCGAAAAAATAGCAAAAAAAAAGAAAATAGATTTGATCTGTGAAGACTCTGGAATCTGTGTCCTCCCGCGATTTGAGAAGGTTAAGGATCATTAAAGGGCTCATTTGCTTATTTCACTCTGACGGTGCAGCAGTACATGTTCCTCCAAATATTAGGCGCAGTGTGGGGTCGAAGCCTGTTCTGAAAAACTTTCGTGTGGACCTTTCAGCCTCCCGGTAAAATCTTCTCATCCGTGCTCTATCAGCTGAATCCCGGGCTGCGGCAGAGGACATCGAATCTTAAACTTAGAGAGGGGTGTCGAAGTAATCGGTGGGCTGATCGCTCCCAGCTGGCTTCTGCTGTTTCTGCTGATGCTGCTTCATGATCTCCTTCACCTCCTCCTCCAGCTCAGGAGGGATGATGAACTGGTCATCCGGGTCGGGCTGGGCTGGAGCTGTGAAGTATCCCCCTGATTTCTTGGAAGGGGCGTCGGCTGCCACCTCGATGAGGTTGTGACTCTTTTCCTGACGCGCCACGGAACCATTAACCCTCCTCTTCCCTGGGAATTTCCCTCCGTCCCCAGCTCCCACTCCCACTCCTTGCCAAGACTCATCTCTGTCAAGCCCGTTCTCAGCCTCCATCTGGTTCAGGTCCACCCCTTCCTCCAGTGGCTCGGGTGTACACGGCGGTGGTGGTGGCGGCGGAGGTAGAGAGAGAATAGTGTGTTCCTGGCTGGAAGATGAGGGTATACGGGTTTGTGACGGTGATAACTGTGACAGCTGAGCTTTGAGGCAGTGGACATCTGCCTCCACTTCCACCCGGCTCCCGTTTGAGAAGACACCTGCGATGGGCTCCTCATCCTCACTGTCCAGCCCGTTGTCTGACAAGGCGCTGGAGAAGGTGGCGCTGGACAGCTGCCTCTGAAAGGAGCTGGTGAGGCAGGCTGGATGCAGAGCGCAACAGCTGCGAGTGGAAGGAAGTTCAGAGCCTGGCAGCAGATACTGGCAGGACTGGGTGGCCGTGTGGGACTGCTGGTGCTGTAGGGATAGCAGATGGGCCTGGTGGTGGAGGTGGAGCTGAGGGTGGTGCGGCTGATCCTGCAGCAGCACGAAGGAGCTCTGCGGTGGCTCGTCGGAGGAAGCCGTGGAGCCCACCTCGCTGCTCATTTCGCTGGTGCTTATCTCGCTGCTGATTTCACTGCAGGACGAAGGGGGAACGGGCAGCGAACCATCCGAGGGACGATCCTTAATGGAGGAGGAAGATGGAGGGTAGGGGCCCAGGCTGGGGCTAGGGGGAGGGTGGGGGGGCTCAGAACAGCAACAGGAGCAGCAGTCTTCACTCACGCTGAGCTGCACCACAACTGCACTCAGGCTGTCAGTACAGCCGTAACCTTGAGCGAGGGTGCAAAGCTTTTTAGCGGCAGCCAGGCCATCGGGGACGTTTCGAACCGCCTCCACTGCTTCAGTGGGAGACACTACATCCCACAGCCCACGGCTGCCCAGAATAAAGAACTCATCCTGAGGGGTGAGAGTGACTGTCTGCACGTAGGGGCAAGGGATGACTGAGGGGTAAAGGAAGGAATAGCCCATAATTCTTGTTGAGTCAGTCACTCCATTCACCTTGTTGTCCTTGGATAAAGAAACATAAATCAATACGCTGCGCATTTGAACTGAGATTTATTTCAGTTTGTTAGTGGAATCTCTACCTCAGTGATGATGGCTCTGTGCTGCCGGATCCTACGGTATTCCTCTTCCAGCCCCACATTGTGAAGCAGTGACAGGGACATGGGCTTACCGTCCCGACACAAGATGGCCTGGCACTTTCCCACGTTAGCAGCTGTGAGGATGAAGCAGCCACTGGGGTCTGTGGGGTCATGGCGAATGTGACACAGAGCTGCAGACCCCCCGAGTTTCTGTCCTGCAGTTCCAAGTTTCCTTCGGGACAAAAAAAAAAAAAATGTGAATAGATATTAATTTTAGACGGTCATAATAATAATGACCTCTAAATAATAAAATGAGATTAAAGGATGAAAAAATAAATGTATTTGATAGAAAACCAATTATTATAAAATATTTAATCATATACATATATATTATTTGCATAAATGAAGATAGTGTTACTAAACATATCAGTCATCCAGGTCATCTTCAAGCTCAGGAAGTTTATTTTTCCGACAGGAACCTCACCCAGCAGGAAAAGGAGGCTTTAGCCAAACGCCTGAACTTTTCACTTTTCCCTGCGCAGATCCCCACAGTGGACCTCATCACAGCCACTGAGAAACAACCAACTGAGCAGAAGCTGAAGAACTCAGGCTGAGGGGATCCAATGAATGAATCGCTAAAGACAGATCCCACCAGCAGCTACAAGAAAAAGGTCATCAGCTGCCTTCAGCAGTTAGAAAAGGAAAAACCATCGACAGACAACAATAACAACTGTCTGTATCCAGAAGTTGTTCCCCGGATCTACAGCCTCCAAAAAATAAACAAGGTGGTCTCAGACATAACTTGTCACCTACATATAAAGCCCTTTTAGGAACCTTACCCAAAAGATTCACCTCAGACCTGCTCTCACC
The DNA here is from genome assembly GCA_034780135.1 of Jordanella pulchra. Lineage (NCBI taxonomy): Eukaryota > Metazoa > Chordata > Actinopteri > Cyprinodontiformes > Cyprinodontidae > Jordanella > Jordanella pulchra. The sequence continues at coordinate 17,354 of JAUZNJ010047644.1, forward strand.
TGACTCACACTCCAAAGAGGCATGAGGCCGAAACCACTCTGATGAGGGACTTAATGACCCATCCGAACCTTTTTAACTGCCATCAACACCCCCTGGGTGCTCTCCATGGGCCATCCATTCGGGATCAAAGCCACCCTTTGTTTCCTTTTTCCCCTCTATCCTACTCCCTTTGTTACACCTACAGTATATTTATCTCAGTCACCAACATCGGCATCAGTTAGAACTGAAGAAGCCTCTTGGATGAGACACAACTTCACATCCAGTTGCCTAAACTGAACTTTCCAAGCTTGATAGTGTTGCCAACAGGTTAATTTCTTATGTTAATTTCTTACCCATTCTTATGAGTAAATAATCATTATTTTTTGTAACATTTACTGAAATTATGCTAAAAAGAATGATAAAAAGCAGATATAAATGGCTCAAAAAAAAAGAACAACTTAGCATCTAAGCACTACTCTAAAAACAAAAATATTTACTATTTAATTGACTATGAGAAGAAAATTCACTTTAAATTGTGCAGCATTATTTCTAAATCACTGCCTGTAACTGGATTTCATCTTATTTACAAAGACTGGGATATTCGTTCCTTGTTCATAGCCAAGAGTGGAAAAATAGTCAATTTAAAGCAAACTTCATCGGGTAGTTTTTTATGATTTATCAAAGCTCTGATAACAATTAAAAAAAATGTAATATGTGGAACAATAATCGCCTAGCTGTTCCTGATTTATGAGGACTTAACTAACAGCAAAACAGGTGGACCAAAAAAACATGGATTAGACAAAAAAAAGCTACTAATCTTCTCTCCTGTCACCAAGAAAACACCAGATTACAAAATAAGTCCCTGTTATTTAGGGAACGTAGCTGAACATAGCCGTCTACCTTTGCATGACGAGGAACGTATTGGTCATGAAATCCTCTTCGCTTTTTGTCTTGTGGATTTCCTCGGCCAGGACGTCGTTCATGGTGCACTGCAGCAGGTAGGGCACTTCCACGTTCCTGTCTCCGTCGAACACACCATACAGAGCTTCTCGACTCCCACAGAAGCTGTTCACTGAGAGGGCGGCGACGCAGAGTCTGAAAGAAAACACACAAGCACACTGTGAGGAAAAAAAATTATTCATTTAACAAGAATAAATACAAAAATTCTCTATAAATTAACATATTTTTTTCTACAGAGGGTAGATTTTAAAGATGTAAACACACTAAAACTAAAGAAAGTTTGTCCAGAAACAGTAATGAAACTGTTGGAGGTTACAGGAAGTGAAAGCTTTAGGATAGAAGTGCTTCTATATTTCTTTCATTAAACATATCTTGAGAAACAGGCAGTTTCTATTTGTGAGGCTTCACAGCATAAATGTGATGGAGGCTGTTCTTTTTACTGCCGACTGAATTTAGCTCACTTGTTCTTTACGCCTGAGGCCTCAGTGTAACCATGACTCCACACAGCGGGCCCCCCAGATGCCTCGTTCGATGAAAATGTTGGTGGTGGATCAATACGGAAACAGCGAATGTTACTGGAAGAAAGAAAAAAAAACAAAAAAAAAAACACATGAAGCCGATCAAAAGCCATCCCTCATACTGAGACACAGATGAAAGTAAGATATTCTTTAAAATAAACGGCAAATAAATAATGAGGATGAATAAAACCTTAATCAGATTTTGTGAAACAGAAAACAAAACATAACAAAAAAGTTAATATAAAAACCAGCTGACTTTTTTTTAATGAAAAACATACTTAAGCTGCTCAAGGGTCTTGTGGTCCAGGTTGAGACGAGGGTTTCCAGTGAGATCCAGTTCCTGGAGTTTAGGAGGCAGATTCTCTGGTAAGGTGATCTCACTCAGCTCATTACAGCTCAGATCCACACACTGAAAAGCAGAATATAACCGATATAAAATCAGGCAACCAGGGGGGGGAAATTTCTTAAGAGTCTTGCTGCAATACCTTCATCTCCATCAGCTGCATGACCTCTGGGAAGACTTCGATGGAGTTGGAGTGGGCAATGAGCGTGTGCATTCGTCTACAGTTCATGATGGTGGTGGGGACGGTCTTCAGCATGTTTCCACTCAGGTCCACCTCCTCCAGCTCTTCCAGCTTGGCCATTTTACTGAAGGATAAGAAGGAGATATGGAAGCTGAAGCACAAACTAATATCTGCTGACTGCGACACAGACATTGAAACGGTGCATAGAAGGGAATCAGTTCAGTTATTTTTAAGTTTGATGACATTTTAAGCAAATGAAATTATAAACAGAACAGTAAACGTCACAATCATTCCTGGATGACTAATGTTTCTGAAAGACCTTTTTATTTCTTACCTGGCAGGGAAGGTCTGGAGGTGGTTGTATGCCATGTGTAAAACCCGCAGGTGTGTGTGACCCGTGAGCATTGGCACACACTTGTCCGTCAACAAGTTATTAGTCAGGTAGAGTTCCTGCAGGATGCTGTTGCTTTCCTCTGACAGACTGGATGGTGGCAGGTGCTCCAGCTTGTTCGCTGATGCATTTAGGCATCGCAAACTGAGCCCCCCAAAAAATAGAAATATTTGGTTATTTTTATGGGATGGAAAATGAAAAGGAACCTCTACATCGGGGAAAATGCATGCTTGAATTTACACCAACATTACGTTAACTTTTAAGCTTTTAGCCAGATTTTTCTCTACATTTAAACTTGCTTAAGATGAATTTCATCACCAGAAAAACATTTCCTGCTGGATTTTGGTTCCACGTTATTTAGATATTTTTGCTGCGATTCCTCCTTCAGAGATTCCTACTTGTAATCAGGAACAGTAACAATACATGAGCTGTATGTGAGAAAATGTCATGCGTTTAGTAAACATTATAACACATGACACTTTGCAAAGATGAGCGGGATAAAGTATACAAGACAATCTACAGTATTGTAAAAACCACACGGTCTGGTGGATGACCTTAGTGTTAGTCTTTTAATGTACTCGTCTGTTGTCATGTTTACAGTATGCTGCCTGATCGGCTCGGTTTTTTTTTTCACCTATTGAGAGATCATCGACAAGAATTCACGTTTTTTCTTCACTGGGCCATAAAAACAATATATTTTTAACTACTTTTAGTAAAAAATTCTCCTTTATCCAGCAGTGATTTTACTCTAAGTGTTCATTTGTTTGTAGAAAAATAAAATGACTATTTCCCAGGCTGTTTCTAGAATCCATTTGCCTGCCAGGATCTTCCTCTGGTTTAATTTCTTTAGTTAGTTTTTGCCCTTTATCTCTACAAAAATGAACTTTAGTTTTTAATCAAATATGCATAATCATAATAAAAAAAAATGAAAACCAATCACATTTAGCCAATATTTAGAGTTACCTGTTGGATTTGAGGAACAGGTTGCAGGGAAGTTCCACCAGTTGATTATGCTGAACATCTAAAATCTCCAGCAGAGGGCGCTCCACCCTCTCAGGCAGCTTCTGCAACTGGTTATGTCCAGCACTTAGCTTCCTCAGACTGTTGCTGCAGAACAACCTGCAGAATGAGAAATAAACAGACAGCCGAATCAGCACTGCACAGACATATGATAGATAAGCGGTTTCAAAAGACAGATAGATGATTAAGATAGCTGAGATTCTATGGCGGGGGGGCAGACAAGCAGATAGATAAAAAGAAAGATAGTCTGCAGTAACTGAACAGAGAGGGACACAGGGAGAGTGAAGGACAAAGCTGGATGTGCAGATGAGGACAAAAAAAACCCACATGTGTGTAGGAGCGCCTCTGGTGGATCCTGTAACTGAAATTTATCATTTTGACACTTATTGGATAAAAAAAATAAATAAATGCCCAGACAACAGCGATACCTGGGTTAGAAATAGAGAAAAAGAGGAGAGAAGGACAGAAGCCAAGAGAACAAGGTTGATTTAAGACATGGCAAAGAGTAAAAAGTGCATCTGAAGTAACCTTCGAAAAATGCTGCATAAAGAGAAGCAGAACGGATCCAGAGGTTAGCGGCTATCAGTGTGATTTATGAGGCTTTGTGGGGGATAGATACATCACTTGACCAGGGGAAGAGAGAATAATGCAGCATTGCTCTGCAATTACAGTCATGTTTGGAGCAGGAGGGAGGCTCACCTCGCAGGGAGCTCGGTGATGAGGTTGTGGCTCACGTCCAGGACTTCCAGTTTCTTCGCTTCACACAGCCAGTCTGGCAAGGACTCCATGTGGTTCCTGGGGGGGGGAGAGGCAGTGATGATGATGATGATGAATTATGTGTCGCTTTCAAACTGTGTTACTTAAAATGGAATATAATTTGCTGAGGATAAATGTCCTTTTACTGTATTATAGATTCAGGTAAATGGCGTCCTGGCAGAGCTGTCTGGTAATCAAAAGGGACGATACTAATTTGGACTTCTTGAAATTTATCTTCATTATGATTCCCTTAAGGCAACTCAGGAAATCTTGAAATTAAGATTTTGTACATCAAATACAGTCTAAACTTCAAACCTTAGTATCACCTACCATCTTATTTCTGGCTTATATTCATCCTTTACCTAATAAATATAAGATTCTAATAAGGTAGAGTTTAACACAGTTCAATACTGGCCTATTTTAGTTTTTCTTTTTTTACAGTGTCTCCCTCTCTAATCTATTTTACCATGAAGTAAAATAAACAAATCACTAAGCACACCCAGTGATCATCAGACACTCATTATTTCTTTGTAATGGCATCTGTTGGCAAATGAATGAACAAATAAACAATACCATCTCATATTTAAGGTGCTGAAAGCAAACAAAGTCTCTATCAAATATGATCCAAGGAATGAACAGTCCTGAGCAGGCATCAGGGTCAGGGATCACTAATGTATGTGGAGGTGAAGGCTGTCCTGTGTGATCAGAGCCAACAGAAAGGCCTCAAACGTCCACGGCTTCAGAGGAAACAGAATTTCCCCATTGCTCTATTTGTTTCTTTTAGTGGAATAATGCACCTGAATATGAAGCAAAATCGGATCTCAATCCACTTAAGCCCACCTATGGAAGCCCCCACATCACAGGACTAAAGAAATCAAAGTCTGTCTTCTAACCATTCACAGGCCATGGCTCCTTACCTTTAGGAAATCGATGTATAAATGTAGATGAGAGTGTGTATCTAAGGTTTAGCTTAAGGCATAAAAAATAATAAGTAGGAGAATGGATCATTTTTATTTATGATGAGCTTTTTCCTTCTGACTTATTTTTGTCAGGTAGTTACAAATATTTACGCCCTTGAGATACACAACCAATCACTTAATTGACAAGCTGTATTTTTACAGTTCATGTTACATATAAATTATTTGTTTCCTCACCTCGAGATATCCATGTAACTGAGATTGGAGGGCACGGGACTGACATCCAGCTGTCGTAATTCTGTAGGGAGAAATCCAAACACATTAACCTACAGCAAGGACAGCCTAATAAAAAAGGAGGCAGACGCAAAATGGAGGAGAGGACCAGGGAAGGAGTGAAGGGGAAAGATGGAGAGGGACAATTAGTGGGTTGTATTGATGATAAAACCAGAGGCAAGAGAACAGACGAACAGGAGACGGGCATTTGAAAGGACACATCTATGGGATAAAACACACCTGTAGAGGAGAGATGAAAGTATGGCGGAGAAACAGGAGAGGATGTGGTTTAATAAGGAAAGGCTAAAACAGGATCACACCCACCGTTATTCGAGGCGTAAATTCCTTTAAGCACAGAACCTCTGACTTTAAGACACGTTATGTTGTTCCTCTCGCAGTGAAGGATCTCCAGCCGAGGAAAGACGGACGCATCCAGCTCCATCAGCCTGTTGTCCCTCACGTCCAGCTGGGTCACATGCCGGAGCAGGTCAGGCTCATCGGGGACCATGACAGAGATCTTATTCAACCTAATGGAGGAGCAAAGCGTTGTGACCAAAATTCTTTCAGGGATTTCTTAAACAATGTATTTAGGTATTAGCTGTGGATTTGGTTTGCTCTGTGTGGCAGAGAAGCTATAAATCAATCAAATCAGTCATAAAATATGATTTTCTTTGATAAAACATTTCCACTTATTGTCTTTACCCTTTAGGTCTACAGGGCAGTGGGAGAGTTGGGCAGTTTTGAGAAATTATCTGATCTAACAGTCATAGTTTTGGGCTGTGGGAGGAAGCAGGAGAACCCATAGAGAAGTTGTGCCTCCAGCCAACTGCATCACTGTGCAGCTCAAGCAACATGCATTATAAAAAAATTATGGTTCCTAAATAACAGTGCATGTTGCCACCGTCTAAGCTCAGTGTTTCTATAATGAAAATCTGTTATTGTTGCCTGTTATCAAACAATCTTTATTGGTGGTACATTGAGCTTAAAATCCACATTGCAAAAAAAAAAAAAATAGATACACGAGGCATTTTCCACATTTTTCAGAAGCAAATATTTGTTTTGTTTGGAAACACGACAAGTACAAATTACAACAGATTGCAACATTTCTTAGACGACATTTTAGTGAAGCATTAACTGTAAAATAGTGCAAGTCACTCCTGCTCTGTTTTCCCAGATGATGAGAAGGGCCCTGATGGGGCCACAGTCAGCAAATGATTTCTTGATTTTTTTTGCTCTTTAACCATCTTGTACTGCGATGGTACCCTCCTAATGTTTTTGTTTCTGTAATTAGTAGGTTTAAGGCGTGTCAATGAGTACAACAGTCTGAACAAGAATGACTGGCAAATGGTAGTCATCCATTTTCAGTTCCCCAAGTTCATTTATCAAACTCCTTTTTATTGTAAAACAACATTTACACTGTTGTACCTTAAATCGATGTGTTTGACATGGAGCAGTCGGAAATTTTGCAGGGTGAGAGTTTCCTGGTTGTTTCCAGCCATGCAAAGCTTCTCCATGGAGGTCAGCCGCTCAAGCACCTGGGGTACATGGCTGAACTGGTTGAAGGAAAGGCCCAAGTAGCTCAGCCTCCGCAGGGACCCCAGCTCAGAGGGCAGGTCGCTCAGACTGTTTCCGTCAAGCAGGAACGTCTGCAAACTGGAGGAGATATGATCATGTTTTTCAACTCTCTAGATTTATCATACAACTTCAAATCAACATGTAACATGGTAGGAATTAATAATCAGTTCACTTTATGTCCTGTAGATGGCAGTAGCAGAACAGATACCCTACTGGCCACTTCAGGCATTAACAGGCATACCAGATCTGTCCTCAGATTACATTCTCATCCTTTCCACTCCATACCCTGCATACCACTACTTTAGCTTTAAATGAAGTCCGACTTAAGAGTGTGATAAAAAGTAACCTCAGAACTATGGTTGATTTTCTGTCAGACTTTAATGGTTATTTGGATTTTATCTGACAGACTAAGAAGACCAGCAAGTAGTGTAAAAAGGTCAAATGAAAGAGAATGGGGGGGGTGGTGTAGTGGGTTAAGAGCCTGACCCATCAGCAGAGGATTTGGTCCACGACACGCCCGTCACAGGTCGATACCTGGTCTGGTGACTTTAGCCACGTCTTCCCTCTTTCTCTACCCTAATTTCCTGTTTGTCTACTTTACGAGATAACACAGAAGGAAACTAGAGCTTAAAAAAATAATCTTAAAAAAAGAAGAAAGGTAAAGGATGTATGCCTTTCAGCTAAAATAGGGCATGTACTTGTTTTTGAAGCTTCCCTGAGTCAAAGCCCTGTGGAACCACATTTTTCTGCAATTACAAACCTTACATCTTATAAGACATCCGTTTCCCAGAACACACATTTCAAGACGAAAGTTTACCGATACCTTTCAGCAGAATAGTCCCCAATAAATCCGATCGAGAGTGTCAATGGACACTCAACTCATTTTTATTTTAAAAACGTGACCACAGATTGTGTAGAGTATAAACATCTGGACTTTGATTAATTTTAAAACACGAAAATGTCAAGTCCTCGATCGTTTCTTTTCTGGCTGTCGGCCCTTCCTTCACATGTTTGATGCGTTCTCTGTGTGGCTCGTTATTATACAGAGATTATTATTTTATTTTTTCTTTCTAAACAGCATTCTTCTTACTATGTTTCCATAAAGACAAAACTTGTGGAGTTCAGAAACACCATATTAAACACTTTTATTTACAAACGCTTTTAAAATAATAAAGATGCTGTACATACAATTGAGAACAACTGTAAAATTAAAATAGACAAAATAAAGACATGCTAAAATAGAGATTAGGAGTTTAAAAACAGTAGATAAAACGATAGTTCTCTGTTCAGAAACATTTCCCCAAACTGGACTATGGTTCTATATTGGTGATCTGAAGTTCTCAGCATCTTTGCTGCTTTTCTAATTCATGATCTCATTACAGAGAAGGCTATTTTAGGTCAACAGCATGTCTTGGTAGGTTTGCAGGTGTTGATGTGTCTCCCATATTGAGAATAAGGAATAATCCCTGTAAAATGTTCACAGCTGGTTATATTGTTTAAAAGATAATCCTGCTACAAACCTTTAATAATGTACTTTGGTGCATTTCATGGGTTCAACGATAACAGTCACTGTTGTTTCCTGTTTATTGTCTTACAAACGCCTTTATTAGGCCTTATCGGTTATACTGAGACTAAAACACACAGAAATCTATTTATAAGGTAGATAACTGAGGTGAGGCCTGAATGCTAACGCAAGCCACATTTTTGCTGATTTTATTTTAGAAGAAATAAAACAAACAAACACATAAACCTTTCTTTTACGCCTCAATTATATGTAACTTGTTGATGGTCTACCAAATAAAATCTTAATAAAAATATTTATTTATAATGAGTAGTATATTTATGTGATAAAACTGTCATGATTTATTTCTTTCATTCCACTAGTAACAATATTAACAAAATGTATCAGAAACTGTTCAGGTCCAACTCATAAATGATTAAAAAATGAAGTAACAAACTGAAACAAGTGTTATCACCCATAGATGAGGTCAAGATTAAAGTAAATTCAATGACAGACGACTTTTGTGTAGACAAACAAAAAAAGATCAAAAGAACTTTGAGATACGGTTACCATTCGGTAGAAAACGCTAAGAGCGTGGTTACTCCTATTGAAACTCACATTTGTCTATGCAAACTTTGAGACTGAGGCAAACAAAGATTTGGCACAAAAGTGTATCTAAAGTAACTAACAGGAAAGAGACGAAGGCAAACAAAAAGAAATGGAAAAAAAAGGTACAAAGTTTATTAAGCCACTGGCTGTACTTAAAATTCAGACCTTGCAAAATATATTCATTTGCCTTTTTGATATTTGTTAAAAATAATTAAAAATATATTTTCTTCCAACTGATTCAGTGTAAGTTGCAGTTTTTTTTCTTACTTGCTCATGGCACCCACAGCGCCGGGGACAGAGTCCAGGTAGTTACAGCTGAGGTTGACCTCTGTCAGGGTGGGGATGTCACAGATGGTCAGCGGGAATTGACCAAGGTGGTTGTTGGAGAGGTTAAGGCTGCGGAGACGAGAAAACCTGGAGAAGTGGACAACAGAGAGTTTAATTCAGTAGAGATTAATACTGCAGCAGAATATCACCTATTTATAAATTAATTCATGATTCAGGTAAAGCTCAACCACAAAGAAAAAAAAAACCCCACATGTTAAAATTTAACACAACCACAGACTGAGCGGTTTTAATGCTTCACATTGAATTGTTGACCAAACAAACATGGCATGAGTGTGTGTGTGTTATTTATTTAAACAGGAGAGACCAGTGGCATTCAGCTTGTCCTCCAACTACCAACCTTTACAGGAGCTGCGCCCTCAGGGATACAACAAAGGAGACTAAAAACCAAAATGAACTTCCTACAATGTTCCTTTATCACACAAACACGCAAATCCTTTTTTTACCCACTAAATCTATAGGATAGCAGTTGATTACATTTGCAAACATTGTAAAAGACAATTCAATTCACTTATATATATACTGAGCTGTATTTTTCTAAGTCATTAAGTAGCAGCTTGGCTAATTTTCTTCCTTTTCTGTCTGTAAGGATGATGGTGGCTCTAGAAAAGTGTCCTTTCAAAAACAACACGTCCAAACAAGGCAACTTGTTGCACTGTTAGCAACCAGACCATTTTAATCTATTCAATCTATCATTCTATCACTTACCAAAAGAAAAATCATCACACTAAATAAATTAAAGCATCATAATTTCAAGTGATGAGGTTATAAGACTCATGCTTGGGCTAAAACAGACCAAAGAAGTAGTTTGGACTACTGAAATGGATTAGCTGAGAGCAAATTGGGAACAATTTTACAAACCAGTAATAACCAGTAAAATAGTTGCATCATTTTACTATCTGTGCATGACATGGTGACCACATGCTAAACCTACAACAAAAGATTACCACTTGAAAACAGTTCAATACACAGCTCATCTGCTCTCCCTACACTTAACATATAAATACTGAAGAACAGAGTGACTTTTTTTTTGTTATTTGAGGTGGCAATAAAAGAACAAGGTCCACTCTGGCCATGTATTTCATACATTCATACTGCAAAAGAATTTAAGATTCCTCTAAGTTCCCTCATACTTCAGCTTTTGTTTTTCAGTAAAGACAAAGAAAAAATAAACTTCTGTTGGGATGATGAGTCAAAGACAAGCTGCAAGAACTCCTATAACAGGACTGCAGTGTCACTTTGTCTTTGGGGCCCCTGGGAGAGAGAATAAATGTCTCTGTTCTCTAGAAGCATGTATTGATGTTTAGGTGAATAGTTCTTAAAGGAAAAAAAAATGAGAATGGGCAAAACTCTGCATTAGCTGGACAGAGCTTTACATCAGTAAAGTTTTACCAAATTTCCCTTTGGGGATCAGTAAAGTAGAATTGAATTGAAAATGTTTGTCTCACTGTCATGACCTACAAAGTGAACTCCCTGCTAAAGGAAGGTTTGATTATTTTAGCTACGTGTAATTCTAAATTTCCATGAAAAAACCCAAACATAACTGAGTTGATGTTATTTATACAGTGTTAGCATGCCTCGGCCACTGTAGCTAGCAAACCACATTGGACCAGTAAAGTCATGGCCATATTCACCCATCTAGTCTCAAACATAATCAGAGAACTTAAAGTATGTCTGATTAGGTAAGGGTCAGATCTGCTTTGTTGCCTAGCAACAACTTTTAGCTTCCTAAGTTAGCGCTCATGTTTAAGGGGAACTCTGACTGCTGTAGGTGACATTCTGGGTCACGTGATTATTTCAGTGGCAGATCCGACCCTCTCGGGTTACATAGGGGAGTTTTGGAGAACAGCCGCCTGCACTCCACATGCACCGCGTTGTAGTATATTGACCTGAAAAATCATTTAATATATCTCAAATTAAACTAATATTTAGCTAATGGAATGTTGTTTTAATAAAACACCCTTCCGGAGGACATGAAGGGGACTTTGTTAACAAATAAATCCTTTCATACTATCTTTCCTAAGGTAAAAGTAAGTTATGGTAGTCTGTGACTTTAGATCCATTGACGCCTTCTAAAATAAGTCTCCCTTGGTTTATATTGAAGGCCAACTGATGGTGGGGCACCTTCTGTGAAGGACGAGCCTTTTTTTCCCACTTAAAATAAGTAAGGTGACGAAGTATGTATGCGGGCACCTTCTAAGTCATTACTACAAGTTTTCCGTACATTAGTCAGCATTATATCCAGATAAAACCAGTCTGTAAAATGTTCTTATATTTCATCTCGACCTGTTGTCAGGTCCTCTTTGGCCTGTTCATGTTTGTTCTGTATAAGGATTGATAAGATCTTTGAGAAAAAAAATAACAGAAGAAGCGAAGTTTTTATTCCAAATATGATCCTTTTCATCACTGGGATTCGATCCAGAATCCCCCGCATCAAAGTTAAAGACTTAATTCATTACACCATAGAGAGACCTGTATGTGAAAGTAATAAGGTATTGTAAATCTATAAGACGTCAGATTTGCACATTCAGAACAGTGAACAGCCAATCACAAGACATGTTTCAATCAGTGTTTATTTTTAATGCACATTTCAAAGTATTGCATTAGAAGAGCTTGGTGGGATCAGGAGAATTTGAATCAACGTTTTATTAGTTGATGTGGCCTTTGACTTTTTGAGAAAAAAAAGAAATGTGATAACGAGGAGATGGAAACCAATTTGTCAATAAAGATGCAGCAAACATTGATCAGCTGTTTCTGCCGAGCTACATTTCTGTCTTTACGTCTCTTGATGACATGTAGCATCACTAATACCAGCTGAGATCTTAAATTAAGTACAACTTGCCTGAATTAATTACACAACATTAATTTAAACCTTGGTTTATTAGTAAACTGTGGTCCACACTAGTTTGCCTACATGTACTTCCTGTTCATCACAGCCAGGCGTAACCTAAACACATGATGACACTTTGTTTGCATTGCTGGTTAACTCACTCCAATGAATGGAAACATGTCTAATTTGCATTTTCTAAATTTTTTTCTTTTTACATTTTAAAAGGTTGGACATTTGGATGGAAGCACAGTTATGTCACTCTCCCTCGTCGACTGACCTGCAGAAAGAAGGGACTGTTCCAGACTGAAATAAAAAACAAGATTTGGACATTTATAAGTGCTACAGATGGTTCTAATGGCCACATGTTGCTGTAGGCAGAAGTCATTTTTCTACCTAGAAGGTTTATGAGAGTCCACTGGGAAAAGTGATAAAAGGCATCTGATGTATCTTAGAACTAGCACACAAATCCCACCAGATATTTAGATGTGCTACTTTTTAATTATTTTAATCAAACTAATTAATACTCCCTGCCAAAACTGAAAAGTACCCAGATGTATCACATTGGAGGCAAAGCTACTGGAGTAGCATTACATGATTAAGCTTTCCCTTAAAATAAACACAGGCAGACGAAAAGCTGACAAATGCCATAAAAAACAGCTTATTGTTTTAAAAGTCCAGCCAAGAAGTCCATTTATAGCTTTTTGAGCAGATGCTGTATTTTGGGCAAATCTCTGATAAACCCCTGGTAAAGGCAGCCAAGCTCAACAATGGCAAACAGACAAAGTGGGCATGCAGCTGATGAACATTGTGGAGCATTTAGCAGCTGAACAGGCAGAAATCATCTGATAGAGAGCAAATCTAAGATCTACGATGAAGAGAGAGGGAATACTTGTGAGGTGAACCAGGGTTTAATATTTGCATTTGCGCTACTGTTGCTTTGTGTTCATTAAACCCATTAAGAACACAGATGCACTGATCAGAATATTATTTGCCGAATTTTCAGTTTCTGCTTTTTTGCAGAGCTTTAACCTGCAATTACAGATGTGATTGACTTTTGATTTCTCTATAAGAACCAAAACCTAGGAGCCTTTCAGCCTTAAAAAAGTCTTAATTTTCTACATCAAAAGCAGATAAGAACACAACTGTGTTCTTCTTTTTTAATGAAACGTAATGATTAAGAGTTGATCTGGGTGACATGTATACTGCTGTAAGCCATTTCCAACAAAAAAATTAGAACTTACATTAACTGAGATTCCCAAAAGGTTAACCCATCATGTTTTATAACAGACCGGTTGAAATCATACAAGGATACAACAGTAACTTCGCTCAGCTTTCCTCTTACTTGGATTAGGTTTCGCTCTGCTGCAAAAAAGTTTCTATTTTAGTAAATCTTTCCTCTGACTTTGTTTTAAAACACTTCACATTCACTTTCAATTGAAAAACTTTGATTCTTTTTCTTCTCATTGTGACTATTTAGTACATTCACTACATAAAAAAAAGATAACAACCAAAGAAACAACCAATTTCTCTGAAACTCTCTCTCTTCTCAAAGTCACTGCTATGGCCATTCAGTATTTAATAAAATAATTGTATTAACACTCTAGAGAGGAATAAGTTGATGGAACTGAAATCCAATCAGCCTTAACCTGTTTAAATTAGAACTGACTACCACTCAATGATCTCTCATGTGTGTTGATCATAAAGTTTCTATCCAATAATCTATATGGAAATAAATGTTCAACCGTATGCAAAACATCAGTCCCTCCTCAGGGAGTGGTGACGTCTTTCTCAAAGAGAGTTGCGCATTAAAAAATGCAAACCATGCAGAGAACTATTATTCCAGATCATTCGTTATTCTGATCTGAATAAAAATACAAAATCAACAGCCAGTTACGTTTTTAAATGGTAAGGAAAAGTAAGTAAAAGTAAAAAGTATAGACATGATGTTTCAGAAACCGCAAAGCACTCTGGCCACAAACTATATTAAACAGAAAGATGGTGGTATATATATA